>OX246747.1:6907965-7001895 GCA_945910005.1 Isoperla grammatica | reverse complement strand
GATGGTTTTATGGTGGCGAATTTCTTTGCGGGAAATGATCACTTCACTGGAGCGGAGTTACGGGATGTGAAGAATAATGCCCGTCACACATATTTTCTTGACTTCTTTTAGCCTAGTGTCTTACCACATAATTTGTTGTTTTTATACTCACGATCATATTTATTTTATACAATAAAAAATTATATATAAAATACAATGTGCCTTACAATACATACATTAATTTTGTCGTCATTATTCCGATTTGTTAATTATTTATCTCCGAAGTCCAAACCAAATCCCATCATGATTGATTTTGTAATACTAAATAATATGTAAAATATGTACATAGTAATACGCCCCCCCCCCCCCCCCCCCCCCCCCCCCCCCCCCGAAATTCCAAGTCGTATTGAGTGGCATTTTGAAAGGGAGATTTCGTGACGATATCGAGCTGGTTTAGTAGTCCCAACACTTCTTAAATGATCCCTTGACCTTGTACTCCCTCACAGCTGCAAAGAAGACACTTGAAGTCTTGTTGATAGTCGAGAGCTTGGATGAATGAGGGTCATGGACACTTCCCCCTCCCCCCCTCCCTACAGATGCCCCCCCAAAACATTGTGAATGTAAACAATACTTAGTTTATGGATCAAGCAGATGTTAAATCACAATTTTTAATATATTCCTCTTTATTTATTTAAAACTTGAATTACAGCACATTATACTGTGATTACAGTTGCTAACCCTGTGACAAATTTAATAACCTCTAACCCACCACTACACGCTTAAACGTTTATCCTTCCAATCCCTAGACTGAGTTCATTATCTAATCTAAAATAAAACACATTGAAATGATCTTGGCAGCAAAACAACATCGATGTCATTGATATAGGGTTCTTACTGACATCTCGTCTCGCTGCTTCCAACCACTGTCATTGTCGTTTATTGTTTTTTGGAAAACAAACCGTGAAAACAACATCCAGTGGCGTAACTAAGGGGGGGGGGGTTTGGGGGGTTTAAACCTCCCCCGAAACTACATCGAGAATGATTTTACTTAATACTACATTTACTTAATACTATTTTGTAAGATCCTTAAACCACTTCAGTGTATAACAATCGCAACAAACAACATTTTCATTATATTTATCATACCACTTCACTTAGACAAGATATATAATTTCTTTCAATAATTCAATTATATTATTTATGTGTTCATCTACAACTAATATACCTTTCGCTTGAACCAGTAAAAGTGAAGGTACATATAAATAAAAATGCATTAATCTAATATTACAATATCACGGTCTGTGAATTTAAATTTAAATGACGTATGTGACTTGTGACCACAATGTTTCACTTTATGTTGAAATTTTATTGGACAACCATAAAACATTAAAAACACAATTTCCATGCAATTCTTATTTAGAACTATAATTAATACCTTGGTTCGAGTAGTATTCTTTTGAGTCTAAAAGGCACGAAATAATTATAGAAGTGAAAAAAAATTTCGCCTTCGGCGAGATGGCCTCCGGCGGCTGGGGCTTCGCCCCAGACCCCTTTCAGTCCCCTCATCTCACTTTTCCCTAATAACCCCCCCGAAATAATTCCTAGTTACGCCACTGACAACATCAATACGTTGGAAGATAGGCGAACAATCACAGACCTGATATACTTGTTCAAAATCTTACGTGGTATGGTAGATATAAATGTAATCAGTGATTTTAATTTCCGTGTACCCAACAAAAATACCCGGAATCGTGACGTGTTCCTGACTCCTTAGTGTAGAATAGATGTTTATAAAAATACTCATGTTTAAATAGGCTTATGTGCACTTATAACGCTGCAGTCAAGAAGCAAGATGACATTGACATCCACCATTTAGAACTAAGTGCTTTTAAAAACATAATTTTTAAGATGTATAACTTGCAAACAGGGTTGCTCAACGTGTAAACCCACAAACAATTCTTCACGCTCACACATACACTCACAACACACGCACACGCACATGCACACGCACAAACACACACTCTCACGCATACACTCAGAACACGCACACGCACACGCACACGCACACACACACGCACACGCACACGCACACGCACACGCAGACGCACACGCACACGCGCACACACACACATTTACTCACTTGTCCACGTTTTATTTACTATGTGTTTTTGTATCTTATTTTGTTCAATGACTGTTTTCTTTCTATCATGTTCTGTAGTCTAGTAGGTATATATTATATCACACTTGTGGGGTTCGTCCCCGTTGTTGATAAATACACAATAATAATCTTCTCTGGAGTCTTTACACTTGTGTTAGTACACATGGGTACTATGCACCACTTATAAGCGCCAGAAGATGTTTTAGTCTCCATAGTGCACAATGTTCGATGAGCGGTGTGGGCGAACGCGTGCAGTCGACTGCGCGACACCGGCAGACTACTATCATGTAACGTCACTAGCGATTCATCATGGCGGCGGCCGTTTTTTCGCGCCAAAAGAGTGAACGCAACTAAAACTATTATTTTGAGGGGTAGAATGACTCGATTTTTAAATTGTAAAGACATAATATCAGTTAATATCGTGTACAGATTTTAAAAATCACATTAGAAAGTTAAGTGCAAGTTCCCTAACAATAGTAGCATATAACAACCGATTAGTCGATTCAGCAAACACTTTGAAACAATTTCGTTTCATTAGGCCTAGTAACTTGAAGGCTCTGGGAGTTATGCTATCAAAGTGCTTGCTGAATGACATATCACTTGAGATACGAACGCCGAGATCTAGAACCGTTTGCACCCTGCTAACGTTTATGTCGTCTATCGAGTATGCAAAAGTGACTATATGCTTTATTTTGTTGGTAAAAGTTATAGCGTTGCATTTTGGTACATTTAAACAGAGTTTCCAAGTACGGCACCACAAAGCAAGCCTGTCCAAGGCTCTTTGTAACTCTACACATTCCCTAAGATGTCCCTAAGATGTTTATTGGTCGGTAAATTTTCAGATCATCTGCGTACATAAGGCATTTAGATGTCGTGAAACATTTCGGTATGTCATAAACATAAAGTGTAAAAAACAAAGGTCCTAGGATCGATCCTTGTGGAACGCCGGAGGTCACGTATACAGTCTTCGACGAGAATCCATCTACGACGACACGCTGAGTTCTACCATCTAGATAACTCGTCATAAGACTCAACAGCTTGACACATATCCCAAATCCAGATAGCTTATGGAGCAGTAAGCGGTGGTCTACACTATCGAACGCTTTTGAAAAGTCTGTGTACACAGAATCTAATTGGGTCTTATTGTTGAAACTATTGGATATGTCTACCGTGTATTCTGAGAGATTTGAAATGGTTGATCGGTGTTTAACAAAGCCATGTTGCTCTGGGGCAATATGTCTGGACACGTGTTTGTAGAGACGGGCATCAACTAATTTTTCAAATACTTTGGATAATATAGAGAGAAGTGATATGGGTCTGTAATTTGACACGTTATAACGGCTACCTTTCTTTAGGACTGGAGTGACATTTGCCATCTTCCATCGAGCGGGAAACGTTCCAGTTTGAATAGCTTTATTGAAAGTTTAGAGAGAGGTAAAGCTATTGATTTGCGGCATTGTTTAAACACTCGGGTTGGAATTTCGTCCGGCCCAGGTGATTTGTTGTTGACGAGGTTTTGTAGGCCAACTTCAACCTCGTTTTGAGAGATCTGAAACGAGGACAGGTTTTCGTCACCGTACTGTGGGGCAGGAGGAAGAGCTTCACTTCCGCTTGACTTAGGGAGATATGTTGTATAGAAATACCCAAAAATAATTCACAGCACATGTCGATTGAGGTTGATTTTTTCATGTTATATTCCACTCCAACAGGTATTCTTCTTGATTTTGTTTTTCTCCTTATGTATCCCCACAGAAGATTTGGGTTTTTCGCAACTTGCGAATCTACTTTTTGTATGTATTGTTTATTCTTAGATTGTTGAAGTTTTTTAAACGCTGTTCTCTTGACTTGAAACTCGATTTTATGGTTAGGTTATTTCTCTATGGTAAGGTTCTTTTGTCTGGCACCAGCGCCTGCAGGAGCGATTCTTGTCTTTTAGTGCTGCAATCACTTCCCTGTCAAACCAGGCTGGATATTTTTCAGGGTTTACTCTAACTTTGGGGACAGTGTCAGCTATGCACTTGTTTAAGAGATCGTAGAAAATATCGCACATATTGTCTGCAGTGGTGGCATGGTCCATTAATGACCAGTCACAGTTTGACAAAGAGAAGTTCAGTTCGTTGAAATTTGCTTTGTTCCAATTAGAGATAGTGTTCTGTTGTTTCTTCGCTTTTTGATAGGAATAACTGACTGCTTTGGGTCAAGAGATTTCGCTTTGAAAAGCCATGTGATCGGAGATGACAGCTGGCTCGGCCAATGTTACAGCGACAGATATATCTTCAGTGTTTGTAAACAATAAGTCTAGAAAATTACCCCCTCTTGTTGTGAATGGAACCCGTTGGTGAAGGTCGAGCTCATTTAACACATCAATGAACTCCAAAGCGGCGTCTGCATTGGTATTTCCGAGAACACTAGGGAGCATCGTGGATGGGCTGAGAGGGCAGGGTTGCCAACTTATGTCCGGAAAGTTGAAATCACCACACAATACAATGGCGTCTTGCGCGCGAGCCATGGTTTGAATTTGAGCCACCGATTGTTGAAAACTGTCCAGCAGGCTTGTCGATGGTTTAGGCGGAAGATATGCACAACCGACAAACATACTTCGCTTTGCCGTAACTGTAATTTCCACCCACACCAGTTCACACGCGGAATTGCCGGGCACGTCCACTTTGCGCACTACGAAATTGCTGTTCACTGCTATCATAACACCGCCCCAGGCACGTACAACCCTTATACCATATAGGGGGGGTGGACAGAGTGCGCGCCTATACCTGCCGTTGCAGCGGTTGAAGCCGAGCTGAGAACAAAAGGAGTGAGAGAGAGGGAGCGATTCTCGGAAGTCGGTCTGGGCAAAAAGCGCGTAGTGGCGTTGAAACGTACAGTAATTTCGCGTATTTTAAGTAGGAATATCTCATTACTTTAAAGAATGTGGTGATTTAAAAAAATATATTCATGCATATTTATGCTTTGGGACACCAAGTCAAGGAAGTTCTTAATGTATTTTAACGTTATTCCGATAGAAATTTATTTCTTTGTGTTACGTGGGAATATGCCAGATTAACACCTTCAAACCCCAACCCCAACATTCAAAGCCTCGCATGCCTACTATATATTTTTATATCCGGAAAGAAAATGTTTTCTGAAGAAGAAATTGGAACAGGTCTATGTATACAGATTACAGGGAAACTGAAAAATACAAAATCAATCGAAAACCCAGGATGACATAATATGGAACCTTTTGCACTTGGGATGAAAGGGTAATAATAGAAAGAATTAAGAATGGAATTTTGTTACATTAAAAATATTCAGTAAAGGTGCAAATGGTAGGCCTATTATGCAAGTGATGCTGCTGTAGAAAAGAAGTGGGGGGGGGGGGGGGGTAAAAATTTTGCCCAGCCAAAAAAACCTGGGGTTTCAACCAAAAACCCACATGAACAAACCTAGTATAAAGTGGGTTAAAGCTAAGCTAAGCTAGGGCTTAATGCTAAACAGCAGTTATATTTTCAAATTTGTTATTAAAAAAAAAAAACGTGTTAATGTATTAATAGCTCTAGGCCAACATGCTCTAATGAAGAATGATTGCATTGAATTTGAAGCAGGCTCAATCTGAGCTTGCTGCTAAACTTAATATACAATCTGGAAACATGTAAATTATTGTAGAGAGTAAAATGTAATACATACCTTTTAGTAACAGAGGATTTGTATTACACATTTTAAGCACATAATTTCACAAATATGTCAACCCTAGCAGGGAGACGAGAGGTACTTCAGATGTTACTAACAAAATCACTCTGTTATTGTTTGGTTTTAGTAGGGCATACAAATAATAGCATTGTAAAGAACATGGGTTCTTTGGTGAAAAATGATCAAGACAACATTCACTATGTAAATAGTAATGTATTTCATTATATACCACTTTTAATTCACATCGTTATAATATAAATTGTATACAGTAAATAAACTGTCGTCATAATGTAATATTTGTCTCCTTCTTTCGAAATATTCCTCATAAACAGAACGAAGTTCTTAAATTACAACTGGGTAGGGGGTACCCTACTAGCATGTTATCAAAATTTAAATAAGCATAAGCCAAGTAAGCAGAGATATTAGTTATCTTAAAAAATTGATTAGACCATTCACGATTTAGCAACACATGATCCTAACATTTGCAACACTGGGATGGACCAAATAATAAACAATTTTCTTGTGCATACTCAAACTTTTAGTATTAATGGAAATAATAAATAGGGCCCTAGTGCTTTTTACAATTAAATTGAAAAAAGAACATTGTAAATGTTGTGGTCCCCATCACACACACTACATGGAATGATGATCCAGACTGTTTTCCAGCTCTTGACGTACAGCCAAACGCGGCGCAAGAGTTCACCATCTTTAATGTTTTGCCCAGACCTAGTTCTTGGAACTGCCGCAGCCTGGCCGCAGCTCGGCTTCACGAAGAGAGCCGAGCTATCCGTCTACCCCCCTATATGGTCTAAGGTACAACCCCTTGCAAGGCTTGACCTTTGGATGGCCGGTCTCTTCGGTGTATGCTGTACTGACTGCTGTCAAGTATTTCCCCGTCGTATATGTTCTCATGCAGCCATGTTTCGGTTAAACACAACACATAAGCTTGACTGTTTTCGGAAAAGTGGGAGTTAAATGCTGCCAACTTCTCCCTGCCGGAGATACTTCGCAAGTTCATGCAGTATAGGGACATGTTCGTTGGACCAGGGTTTAGCTCCACGTTGCCCGAAAGCACCAGAAGGAATGTCACGGTTGCCCACGGGTTGCTGGGCACGCACAGGCGGCGAGAGCTGAGTTTCAGCTTGCCTGACTGAGACTTAGACGAGTCCAAGGTCACTCGAGATGGGGGTGTAGTACGATGCCTACTGTTCAGCGCTTTAAAGCATATCGAGACTGCAGACACTTCGCACTTTGAGATATTAAATATGCTGCCCGCGGGTTGGTATTGATACTGATTTGTAATTCTGTAGTTGTTCAATGTCACTGTGACGTACCGGTGGTCTTCAACTACTTTCACTCGCAAAACTGACACTTTTACTAGTAAAAATAATAATAATAAAACACGGAGCCAACTAACTACACGACTGGCACCCGCCGCCATCTTATCTCAATGTATGCTGAATTTCCAGAGAATATTATTTAAACCTTTCTTGTTATTGTACACAATGGCATAATTAGAGTTACATCGGAATGTAGCCTATCCATAGCTATTCCCCCCCCGAGTGGTTTAAGTGGGGCGGTATGAGCCGGTATGCATATCGTTACTAAAAATACCGACGGTATGTGATACCGGCACTAACTTTTATCGATTCGATGTGTATTTGCGATTTATGTTGAACGTTTTGTTGTACTTTCTATTTGCTCATCCAATGTATTTATTTGTAAATACATAAAGTGTTTCAACGTTTGGTTTTCCACGCCAAAGTTTTATTTAAGAACGGGTCCTCAACCCCCTTACCCCTTTCCAAAGCCATTTTAACGATTTCGTGACAAAACACGCAAAAAAAGTCCCTGCGGGGCAAAACTGGGGGGTCGTGCCCCCCCAAACCCCCCCGGTTCCCCGCATTGTCTATACTTTACATTTGCAATCGTGCAATCGTTACTGCTCGGAGTCCATTTAAGCACTAACCCAACGTCGATAGGGTAGCATCGAACAAATGGTTAACGTCCGGGGACATTTTCAGCGAAACAGAGGGATTTATGATCGCTATTCAAGATAAAGTAATCAAGACTAACAATTACAAAAAATACATACTGAAATACGTCACAGTGGAAGATAATTGTAGAAAATGTAATATGAACGGCGAAACAATTGAACATATCGTATCTGGGTGCAAAAAGCTTTGTCAAACAGATTAAAATAATATGTAATAACACAACTAGTCACTACGGCGGCTTAAGCAGAACCGTATACGTCGAGAAGACGCGCTTGACGCACGTCACCTTCATGCTGTGGCATATTCAAGACCCCCCCCCCCAACCCCCCCAAAAGTACACTGAGAGAAGGAACCGTTTCCAATCTTAGGGATGCCTGTGTCAAGACTTGATAAAGAAATTTGATCTCTTGATTCATAGCCGAATTCAAAAAAAAGAAGAAAATATAAGAATAATAAAGAACAAAGAATTAGAATAAGAAACCTTCTCTATGACATTATACGATTGTTCACAGGCGTTTAAAACGTCACATGTGAAAAAAAAACGCTTCAGGCGAAAAGGCCTCCAGCGGCTGGTGCTTTCGCCCTAGACCCCTTTCTGGTTGGGATGTTGAACTCTCCCCCCCCCCCCCAAATGGTAAATTCTCGGATATGCCACAGTCTTCATGTGCCCCCCCTAGCAAGATTAACTCCCGGCGCTACTGGCCCCCCAAGTATACCATTTTGAACTTCTGACCAAATATATCACTATTAATGTAATAAACCGCAAGCTAAATACACTTTAATTTATTTGAAAACATGCTAAAACCTCGTTAAAACACTCCAATCACACCTTATAAGGATTGACAAATTTCCGGGACTGTGCGCCCCGGACCCGCATTGGCTGGGGGGGGGGGGTAGGGGGTGGGGGGGGGGGCTCCCTCCCCCCTCAGATCTCCCATTGTACTTTGCCCAAGCATACCTGAGTGATTTCTATACCTGAGTAACGGCCCTGGCTTTATTCTATAGATACCTTATCGTGGTAGGCAGGTTTGAGTTCTCCGCTGATCCTGAGAACTATGCCAGTGGAAGCGTATGCTTCTGGTTGGGCCACCCTAGCCGGACAGGTCGGGGTGGGGAAACCAGACGAAAGGCAGTCCACGTCGTCCCATTTCCCCTTTACGTCCTAGTTGTCGCTTTTTCCAATCACCCACCGACATTATATAACCTAATTGTCGAGTATGTCGTAAAAAAACCCAGTAATAATAATAATAATAATAATAATAATAATAATAATAATAATAATAATAATAATAATAATAATAATAATAATAATAATAATAATAATAAAAATAATAATTATAATAATTTTCGATACAATAACACAAGATAAAACTTGGTTAACATCATTATAGGCCCACTTAATTTGAACCCATATCGTGTTATTGGGGGGAGGTCTCCACTTCCACGTGAAACTCTATTTTGTGGGTCTGATGGTTTCGTTGTTAGCTAGCCAAGTAAAGCCTGACAAAACCATAATTTCAAACTTCTCGATTTGCTTATCTGTTCAGCCAGACTGGAATTCTATTATAGCTTCAAAGTGGGCACACCATCTGGGCCATGGGGAAGAATTCCATGCAGGGTGACTCTGCCGATCGTAAGAGGCGGTCTTTAAAAATCCCTTTTCACAAAAATAAATATAAAAATACAAAATAATGTTATTTACATAGTATCTAGTTAAGCTAGCGAAGCGAGCGTTTCCACTTGACTCTTATGGCACTTCGTTCTGATTTTTTTTTGTTTTTTGTTTTTTGTTTTGTTTTTATGTCAGTCGATAGCGGTCGAACGAAAAATCCGATCAACCTGAAAATTAGACCATCCACAAGCCTCCATGTGGATTGAAGGTGTATAGTTTTGAGGCAAAATCGTTCGAAAAGTTACAAAGTTACACCATAGTTACTGCAAAATATTTTTCTGAAACAAAATGGCGGCAAAATGTGAGATGGCCATAATTTTTTAAAGCTTTTTCCAATCACGAATATGTTCATGTTATGGCGATCTGATAAATATTGGCAAAGTTACACAAAAGTTACTCGAAAATATATTTCTGAAACACAGTAACAGCAAAATGTGAGGTGGCTATCTTATAGTAAATTTTTGTCCGGTCACGAATATACTAATGTTAACGCGATTTGATACATATTAGAGGCAGAAATTACATTTCTATTGTGACGACTTACCCAAAGTCTGCCACTGCCGCTGCCACGTGGGGGTTGATGGTGTAGCTAGGCCGTGGGTCGACTCCTCTATTCCCGGGATACTTAAAACGGGCTCCAGTTCCTTTCCTTTTTTTTTTAAATTATAATGATGGTTATTTATATTAACAGACTGCTTTGGGGGAAAAGGAACAAAGCCCCAGCAGTGTTCAATTATTATAAGGAGGTGGTTGTTGAGGAATAACGTCGTCTTAGGATCGTAACAGCAGTAAATGCGAATATTGAATATATATATATATATATTATGAAAAGTATCCTCATTACTGTTAATACTAGCTTACCAAATAACATTGACAGAGTTGAATAACAAAATATTTAAATAATACAATATAATATGACAAACGTCGCTAATTTCTACAAATCCTACAAAGACGCTGTGAGTTTGTGAACAAAGTACTCGCGCGGGGCCCCTTACACTACTAGCTTTACTTCTGATGATTCCATTATACAAATAAAAATAATAATATATTTTATATAAACAGTGGATAGCGCTAATAAATAATAGTGTTAAACAATGGTTTGTGATAATCAGTAGTGTGTATGGTTATGAAAGCACGCCGAACGAATGGAGGATCTACCTCGTTACCTAGCGACACGATATGGGTTTAAACGTGCACTCAACAACTACTAGTAATTAATTATGGATAAGAATGTCCATCTCCAACAGAAACTAGATAATAGGGTGTAATATAATAGTATTCAAACATCGGTTACCAAATAGTTTATAAAGCAGCTGGCCGCCTATTCACTTCCCGCTAGTATCGGTAATCGGTTGGGCGATTGGTAAGGGCTAGGCTACATGCCCCTCCACCACCGTGGCTCAACAAAATGTCCAGACATAGCCGTCATTATATTCTAAGGATAGCTATTAAATTATATATTAGAATAGTATATGTCTATAACGTCTAACTAGGGTCTACCGTTATTACGGCACGGTACCAATACGGTGGCTTATTGTAACGCACTCGATCACTATCATACCGCTGCTCCGGCAGCTCACAGGCGGTGACGTAATGTGGTGGCAGGCTACACGTCAGCGCGCAACCTACTGGCACCCTGTGGAAGATACACACAAGAAAACTACAGCTACAACAAGGCCTTGCTACAGACTGCTTTCCCGGTACTACCAACAGGGGCACTTAGCTTTACTCCACTGGAACGGGTGTCCCTGCGTCCCAGGAAGGCGAACCCAGTCCAGGACGGCGTCCGGCAGCGGTGGCGTCGCGACGTCTTCAGCACGATGTTCCTATGGCTTCCCCTGCTCCCTGCTCTCTCTTGCGAATCCCTGGATAGCGGGAAGTAACTGGTTCCCCACACACAAACGACGAGAATAGGTGTAGCGCTGAACTTCCGCCTCTTCGCGTTGCCCCCACTCCCAAATCGTGGACAACTGGCTGGCGAAGAAAAACTGTATGCGGCGGTAATTGCGGGATACAGCGACTGTCTCCAGTTAAACTCACTTTTCACCACCGAAATAATAATTGAATACTTATTTACCTCCGTATCAAAAATCAGTTAGTTCGGAAAATATATACCTGCATAGTTTGACACAATATGAGACGTTTCTTCTCCACGAAAAAATAACGAAATGACGATAATTATAAGCTTGATGCCAACAAACGGCTACTTAATCTTAATCCCTGTACACGCAGTATTGCCCGAACAAGGCCTCGAAAAACGCCCCTTTTTTCCTCAACGCAAAATCTGTCTCTACTCGTAACGAGTCTCCTGACCTCCCCTATGCGGAGGCTGACTCTCGACTCACGTCCCACCGCCGGTTCTCTTCTCTCATGGCCCCTCTCCCACCCCTCACGCATACCATCAGTGTCGAGGTGATCTCGGTGACAGCAGATATCAGGGCGGGAGATTTGTGCGGCATGGTCAGGGATGCGGGGTGTGGGCCGAAAGGCTGTCACGGGCCGTGTGTCCGTGACACTATTGCTGTCAATAACTGTTAGTAACGGTGGCGGACCGCGGCGAAAACATGACAGCGAAAATTCTTAGCAACGCACATTGCACTGCATCCAACAATGTCGGGAAGTATAAAAGCTATGGAAATTAGTAATAATTTTGAAATGCGCATTCTTGATTTGTTGTTAATTGTTGTTTGTATTAGCATTGAAATCTTTTCGCCAGAAAGTTCGTAGATATTGACGCGCTCGCTTATCAACGCGTCAAACAGAGCGTTTTCCTAGTGTAGAGAATACTATTGAAACGTACCTCTTACTCACGGGCTCTCTTCTCCATAGCGCCCGAAGTTTCGCGATCACCCTCGGTGCGCAGAGCTACAGCGCCAGCGAGCCCGGGAAGATCACGGTGACGACCACTACTAAGATCTTGCACGAGGGTTACAACGATGACACTTACGAAAATGACGTCGCACTCATGAAGCTGCCGAAGCCCGTCACACTCAGCAGTGAGTATAAATATAGTCGTCGTACAACAACTGCGGTAATGCTTACGTCATCAATCAATGACGTCACACTCAGCAGTGAGTATAATTATAGTCGTCGTACAACAACTGCGGTAATGCTTGCGTCATCAACCAATGACGTCACACTCAGCAGTGAGTATAAATATAGTCGTCGTACAACAACTGCGGTAATGCTTACGTCATCAATCAATGACGTCACACTCAGCAGTAAGTATAAATATAGTCGTCGTACAACAACTGCGGTAATGCTTACGTCATCAACCAATGACGTCACACTCAGCAGTGAGTATAAATATAGTCGTCGTACAACAACTGCGGTAATGCTTACGTCATCAATCAATGACGTCACACTCAGCAGTGAGTATAATTATAGTCGTCGTACAACAACTGCGGTAATGCTTGCGTCATCAACCAATGACGTCACACTCAGCAGTGAGTATAAATATAGTCGTCGTACAACAACTTCGGTAATGCTTGCGTCATCAATCAATGACGTCACACTCAGCAGTAAGTATAAATATAGTCGTCGTACAACAACTGCGGTAATGCTTGCGTCATCAATCAATGACGTCACACTCAGCAGTAAGTATAAATATAGTCGTCGTACAACAACTGCGGTAATGCTTACGTCATCAATCAATGACGTCACACTCAGCAGTGAGTATATACAGGCGTCGTACAACAACTTCGGTAATGCTTGCGTCATCAACCAATGACGTCACACTCAGCAGTGAGTATAAATATAGTCGTCGTACAACAACTTCGGTAATGCTTGCGTCATCAATCAATGACGTCACACTCAGCAGTAAGTATAAATATAGTCGTCGTACAACAACTGCGGTAATGCTTGCGTCATCAACCAATGACGTCACACTCAGCAGTGAGTATAAATATAGTCGTCGTACAACAACTTCGGTAATGCTTGCGTCATCAACCAATGACGTCACACTCAGCAGTAAGTATAAATATAGTCGTCGTACAACAACTGCGGTAATGCTTGCGTCATCAACCAATGACGTCACACTCAGCAGTAAGTATAAATATAGTCGTCGTACAACAACTGCGGTAATGCTTGCGTCATCAACCAATGACGTCACACTCAGCAGTGAGTATAAATATAGTCGTCGTACAACAACTGCGGTAATGCTTGCGTCATCAACCAATGACGTCACACTCAGCAGTAAGTATAAATATAGTCGTCGTACAACAACTGCGGTAATGCTTGCGTCATCAACCAATGACGTCACACTCAGCAGTAAGTATAAATATAGTCACCGTACAACAACTGCGGTAATGCTTGCGTCATCAACCAATGACGTCACACTCAGCAGTAAGTATAAATATAGTCGTCGTACAACAACTGCGGTAATGCTTGCGTCATCAATCAATGACGTCACACTCAGCAGTAAGTATAAATATAGTCGTCGTACAACAACTGCGGTAATGCTTGCGACATCAATCAATGACGTCACACTCAGCAGTAAGTATAAATATAGTCGTCGTACAACAACTGCGGTAATGCTTGCGTCATCAATCAATGACGTCACACTCAGCAGTAAGTATAAATATAGTCGTCGTACAACAACTGCGGTAATGCTTGCGTCATCAATCAATGACGTCACACTCAGCAGTAAGTATAAATATAGTCGTCGTACAACAACTTCGGTAATGCTTGCGTCATCAATCAATGACGTCACACTCAGCAGTGAGTATAAATATAGTCGTCGTACAACAACTGCGGTAATGCTTGCGTCATCAATCAATGACGTCACACTCAGCAGTAAGTATAAATATAGTCGTCGTACAACAACTTCGGTAATGCTTGCGTCATCAATCAATGACGTCACACTCAGCAGTGAGTATAAATATAGTCGTCGTACAACAACTGCGGTAATGCTTACGTCATCAATCAATGACGTCACACTCAGCAGTGAGTATAAATATAGTCGTCGTACAACAACTGCGGTAATGCTTGCGTCATCAATCAATGACGTCACACTCAGCAGTGAGTATAAATATAGTCGTCGTACAACAACTGCGGTAATGCTTACGTCATCAATCAATGACGTCACACTCAGCAGTGAGTATAAATATAGTCGTCGTACAACAACTGCGGTAATGCTTGCGTCATCAATCAATGACGTCACACTCAGCAGTGAGTATAAATATAGTCGTCGTACAACAACTTCGGTAATGCTTGCGTCATCAATCAATGACGTCACACTCAGCAGTGAGTATAAATATAGTCGTCGTACAACAACTGCGGTAATGCTTGCGTCATCAATCAATGACGTCACACTCAGCAGTGAGTATAAATATAGTCGTCGTACAACAACTGCGGTAATGCTTACGTCATCAATCAATGACGTCACACTCAGCAGTGAGTATAAATATAGTCGTCGTACAACAACTGCGGTAATGCTTGCGTCATCAATCAATGACGTCACACTCAGCAGTGAGTATAAATATAGTCGTCGTACAACAACTTCGGTAATGCTTGCGTCATCAATCAATGACGTCACACTCAGCAGTAAGTATAAATATAGTCACCGTACAACAACTGCGGTAATGCTTGCGTCATCAATCAATGTCGTCACACTCAGCAGTAAGTATAAATATAGTCGTCGTACAACAACTGCGGTAATGCTTGCGTCATCAACCAATGACGTCACACTCAGCAGTAAGTATAAATATAGTCGTCGTACAACAACTGCGGTAATGCTTGCGTCATCAATCAATGTCGTCACACTCAGCAGTAAGTATAAATATAGTCGTCGTACAACAACTGCGGTAATGCTTGCGTCATCAACCAATGACGTCACACTCAGCAGTAAGTATAAATATAGTCGTCGTACAACAACTGCGGTAATGCTTGCGTCATCAATCAATGTCGTCACACTCAGCAGTGAGTATAAATATAGTCACCGTACAACAACTTCGGTAATGCTTGCGTCATCAACCAATGACGTCACACTCAGCAGTAAGTATAAATATAGTCACCGTACAACAACTTCGGTAATGCTTGCGTCATCAACCAATGACGTCACACTCAGCAGTAAGTATAAATATAGTCGTCGTACAACAACTGCGGTAATGCTTGCGTCATCAATCAATGTCGTCACACTCAGCAGTAAGTATAAATATAGTCGTCGTACAACAACTGCGGTAATGCTTGCGTCATCAACCAATGACGTCACACTCAGCAGTAAGTATAAATATAGTCGTCGTACAACAACTGCGGTAATGCTTGCGTCATCAATCAATGTCGTCACACTCAGCAGTAAGTATAAATATAGTCGTCGTACAACAACTGCGGTAATGCTTGCGTCATCAACCAATGACGTCACACTCATCAGTAAGTATAAATATAGTCGTCGTACAACAACTGCGGTAATGCTTACGTCATCAATCAATGACGTCACACTCAGCAGTGAGTATAAATATAGTCGTCGTACAACAACTGCGGTAATGCTTGCGTCATCAATCAATGACGTCACACTCAGCGGTAAGTATAAATATAGTCGTCGTACAACAACTGCGGTAATGCTTGCGTCATCAACCAATGACGTCACACTCAGCAGTAAGTATAAATATAGTCGTCGTACAACAACTGCGGTAATGCTTGCGTCATCAATCAATGACGCCACACTCAGCAGTGAGTATAAATATAGTCGTCGTACAACAACTGCGGCGATGCTTACGTCATCAATCAATGACGTCACACTCAGCAGTAAGTATAAATATAGTCGTCGTACAACAACTGCGGTAATGCTTGCGTCATCAACCAATGACGTCACACTCAGCAGTAAGTATAAATATAGTCGTCGTACAACAACTGCGGTAATGCTTGCGTCATCAATCAATGTCGTCACACTCAGCAGTAAGTATAAATATAGTCGTCGTACAACAACTGCGGTAATGCTTGCGTCATCAACCAATGACGTCACACTCAGCAGTAAGTATAAATATAGTCGTCGTACAACAACTGCGGTAATGCTTGCGTCATCAATCAATGACGTCACACTCAGCAGTAAGTATAAATATAGTCGTCGTACAACAACTGCGGTAATGCTTGCGTCATCAATCAATGACGCCACACTCAGCAGTGAGTATAAATATAGTCGTCGTACAACAACTGCGGTAATGCTTGCGTCATCAATCAATAACGCCACACTCAGCAGTGAGTATAAATATAGTCGTCGTACAACAACTGCGGCGATGCTTACGTCATCAATCAATGACGTCACACTCAGCAGTGAGTATAAATATAAACGTCGTACAACAACTTCGGTAATGCTTACGTCATCAATCAATGACGTCACACTCAGCAGTGAGTATAAATATAGTCGTCGTACAACAACTGCGGTAATGCTTGCGTCATCAACCAATGACGTCACACTCAGCAGTAAGTATAAATATAGTCGTCGTACAACAACTGCGGCGATGCTTACGTCATCAATCAATGACGTCACACTCAGCAGTGAGTATATACAGGCGTCGTACAACAACTGCGGTAATGCTTGCGTCATCAACCAATGACGTCACACTCAGCAGTAAGTATAAATATAGTCGTCGTACAACAACTGCGGCGATGCTTACGTCATCAATCAATGACGTCACACTCAGCAGTGAGTATAAATATAGTCGTCGTACAACAACTTCGGTAATGCTTTCGTCATCAACCAATGACGTCACACTCAGCAGTAAGTATAAATATAGTCGTCGTACAACAACTGCGGTAATGCTTGCGTCATCAATCAATGACGTCACACTCAGCAGTGAGTATAAATATAGTCGTCGTACAACAACTTCGGTAATGCTTTCGTCATCAATCAATGACGTCACACTCAGCAGTGAGTATATACAGGCGTCGTACAACAACTTCGGTAATGCTTGCGTCATCAACCAATGACGTCACACTCAGCAGTGAGTATAAATATAGTCGTCGTACAACAATTTCGGTAATGCTTTCGTCATCAACCAATGACGTCACACTCAGCAGTGAGTATATACAGGCGTCGTACAACAACTGCGGTAATGCTTGCGTCATCAACCAATGACGTCACACTCAGCAGTGAGTATAAATATAGTCGTCGTACAACAACTGCGGTAATGCTTACGTCATCAACCAATGCCGTCACACTCAGCAGTAAGTATAAATATAGTCGTCGTACAACAACTGCGGTAATGCTTGCGTCATCAATCAATGACGTCACACTCAGCAGTAAGTATAAATATAGTCGTCGTACAACAACTGCGGTAATGCTTGCGTCATCAATCAATGACGTCACACTCAGCAGTAAGTATAAATATAGTCGTCGTACAACAACTGCGGTAATGCTTGCGTCATCAATCAATGACGTCACACTCAGCAGTGAGTATATACAGGCGTCGTACAACAACTTCGGTAATGCTTGCGTCATCAACCAATGACGTCACACTCAGCAGTGAGTATATACAGGCGTCGTACAACAACTTCGGTAATGCTTGCGTCATCAACCAATGACGTCACACTCAGCAGTGAGTATATACAGGCGTCGTACAACATCTTCGGTAATGCTTGCGTCATCAACCAATGACGTCACACTCAGCAGTGAGTATATACAGGCGTCGTACAACAACTTCGGTAATGCTTGCGTCATCAACCAATGACGTCACACTCAGCAGTGAGTATAAATATAGTCGTCGTACAACAACTGCGGTAATGCTTACGTCATCAATCAATGACGTCACACTCAGCAGTAAGTATAAATATAGTCGTCGTACAACAACTGCGGTAATGCTTGCGTCATCAATCAATGACGTCACACTCAGCAGTAAGTATAAATATAGTCGTCGTACAACAACTGCGGTAATGCTTGCGTCATCAACCAATGACGTCACACTCAGCAGTGAGTATAAATATAGTCGTCGTACAACAACTGCGGTAATGCTTGCGTCATCAATCAATGACGTCACACTCAGCAGTAAGTATAAATATAGTCGTCGTACAACAACTGCGGTAATGCTTGCGTCATCAATCAATGACGTCACACTCAGCAGTGAGTATAAATATAGTCGTCGTACAACAACTGCGGTAATGCTTACGTCATCAATCAATGACGTCACACTCAGCAGTAAGTATAAATATAGTCGTCGTACAACAACTGCGGTAATGCTTGCGTCATCAATCAATGACGTCACACTCAGCAGTAAGTATAAATATAGTCGTCGTACAACAACTTCGGTAATCTTTCGTCATCAACCAATGACGTCACACTCAGCAGTAAGTATAAATATAGTCACCGTACAACAACTGCGGTAATGCTTGCGTCATCAATCAATGTCGTCACACTCAGCAGTAAGTATAAATATAGTCGTCGTACAACAACTGCGGTAATGCTTGCGTCATCAATCAATGTCGTCACACTCAGCAGTAAGTATAAATATAGTCGTCGTACAACAACTGCGGTAATGCTTGCGTCATCAATCAATGTCGTCACACTCAGCAGTAAGTATAAATATAGTCACCGTACAACAACTTCGGTAATGCTTGCGTCATCAACCAATGACGTCACACTCAGCAGTAAGTATAAATATAGTCGTCGTACAACAACTTCGGTAATGCTTACGTCATCAACCAATGACGTCACACTCAGCAGTAAGTATAAATATAGTCGTCGTACAACAACTGCGGTAATGCTTGCGTCATCAATCAATGACGTCACACTCAGCAGTAAGTATAAATATAGTCGTCGTACAACAACTGCGGTAATGCTTGCGTCATCAATCAATGACGTCACACTCAGCAGTGAGTATAAATATAGTCGTCGTACAACAACTGCGGTAATGCTTGCGTCATCAATCAATGACGTCACACTCAGCAGTGAGTATAAATATAGTCGTCGTACAACAACTGCGGTAATGCTTGCGTCATCAATCAATGACGTCACACTCAGCAGTGAGTATATACAGGCGTCGTACAACAACTGCGGTAATGCTTGCGTCATCAACCAATGACCGCACACTCAGCAGTAAGTATAAATATAGTCGTCGTACAACAACTGCGGTAATGCTTACGTCATCAATCAATGACGTCACACTCAGCAGTGAGTATAAATATAGTCGTCGTACAACAACTGCGGTAATGCTTGCGTCATCAACCAATGACGTCACACTCAGCAGTGAGTATAAATATAGTCGTCGTACAACAACTTCGGTAATGCTTTCGTCATCAATCAATGACGTCACACTCAGCAGTGAGTATAAATATAGTCGTCGTACAACAACTGCGGTAATGCTTGCGTCATCAATCAATGACGTCACACTCAGCAGTAAGTATAAATATAGTCGTCGTACAACAACTGCGGTAATGCTTGCGTCATCAATCAATGACGTCACACTCAGCAGTGAGTATAAATATAGTCGTCGTACAACAATTTCGGTAATGCTTTCGTCATCAACCAATGACGTCACACTCAGCAGTGAGTATAAATATAGTCGTCGTACAACAATTTCGGTAATGCTTTCGTCATCAACCAATGACGTCACACTCAGCAGTGAGTATATACAGGCGTCGTACAACAACTGCGGTAATGCTTGCGTCATCAACCAATGACGTCACACTCAGCAGTGAGTATATACAGGCGTCGTACAACAACTTCGGTAATGCTTGCGTCATCAACCAATGACGTCACACTCAGCAGTGAGTATATACAGGCGTCGTACAACAACTTCGGTAATGCTTGCGTCATCAACCAATGACGTCACACTCAGCAGTGAGTATATACAGGCGTCGTACAACAACTTCGGTAATGCTTGCGTCATCAACCAATGACGTCACACTCAGCAGTGAGTATATACAGGCGTCGTACAACAACTTCGGTAATGCTTGCGTCATCAACCAATGACGTCACACTCAGCAGTGAGTATATACAGGCGTCGTACAACAACTTCGGTAATGCTTGCGTCATCAACCAATGACGTCACACTCAGCAGTGAGTATATACAGGCGTCGTACAACAACTGCGGTAATGCTTGCGTCATCAACCAATGACGTCACACTCAGCAGTAAGTATAAATATAGTCGTCGTACAACAACTTCGGTAATGCTTGCGTCATCAACCAATGACGTCACACTCAGCAGTGAGTATATACAGGCGTCGTACAACAACTTCGGTAATGCTTGCGTCATCAACCAATGACGTCACACTCAGCAGTGAGTATATACAGGCGTCGTACAACAACTTCGGTAATGCTTGCGTCATCAACCAATGACGTCACACTCAGCAGTAAGTATAAATATAGTCGTCGTACAACAACTTCGGTAATGCTTGCGTCATCAACCAATGACGTCACACTCAGCAGTGAGTATATACAGGCGTCGTACAACAACTTCGGTAATGCTTGCGTCATCAACCAATGACGTCACACTCAGCAGTGAGTATATACAGGCGTCGTACAACAACTGCGGTAATGCTTGCGTCATCAATCAATGACGTCACACTCAGCAGTGAGTATAAATATAGTCGTCGTACAACAACTGCGGTAATGCTTGCGTCATCAACCAATGACGTCACACTCAGCAGTGAGTATAAATATAGTCGTCGTACAACAACTGCGGTAATGCTTGCGTCATCAATCAATGACGTCACACTCAGCAGTGAGTATAAATATAGTCGTCGTACAACAACTGCGGTAATGCTTGCGTCATCAATCAATGACGTCACACTCAGCAGTGAGTATAAATATAGTCGTCGTACAACAACTGCGGTAATGCTTGCGTCATCAATCAATGACGTCACACTCAGCAGTAAGTATAAATATAGTCGTCGTACAACAACTGCGGTAATGCTTGCGTCATCAATCAATGACGTCACACTCAGCAGTAAGTATAAATATAGTCGTCGTACAACAACTGCGGTAATGCTTGCGTCATCAATCAATGACGTCACACTCAGCAGTAAGTATAAATATAGTCGTCGTACAACAACTGCGGTAATGCTTGCGTCATCAATCAATGACGTCACACTCAGCAGTAAGTATAAATATAGTCGTCGTACAACAACTTCGGTAATGCTTTCGTCATCAATCAATGACGTCACACTCAGCAGTGAGTATATACAGGCGTCGTACAACAACTTCGGTAATGCTTGCGTCATCAATCAATGACGTCACACTCAGCAGTGAGTATAAATATAGTCGTCGTACAACAACTTCGGTAATGCTTGCGTCATCAATCAATGACGTCACACTCAGCAGTAAGTGTAAATATAGTCGTCGTACAACAACTTCGGTAATGCTTTCGTCATCAACCAATGACGTCACACTCAGCAGTGAGTATAAATATAGTCGTCGTACAACAACTGCGGTAATGCTTACGTCATCAATCAATGACGTCACACTCAGCAGTGAGTATAAATATAGTCGTCGTACAACAACTTCGGTAATGCTTGCGTCATCAACCAATGACGTCACACTCAGCAGTGAGTATAAATATAGTCGTCGTACAACAACTGCGGTAATGCTTACGTCATTAATCAATGACGTCACACTCAGCAGTGAGTATAAATATAGTCGTCGTACAACAACTGCGGTAATGCTTACGTCATTAATCAATGACGTCACACTCAGCAGTGAGTATAAATATAGTCGTCGTACAACAACTGCGGTAATGCTTACGTCATTAATCAATGACGTCACACTCAGCAGTGAGTATAAATATAGTCGTCGTACAACAACTGCGGTAATGCTTGCGTCATCAACCAATGACGTCACACTCAGCAGTGAGTATAAATATAGTCGTCGTACAACAACTGCGGTAATGCTTACGTCATTAATCAATGACGTCACACTCAGCAGTGAGTATAAATATAGTCGTCGTACAACAACTTCGGTAATGCTTGCGTCATCAATCAATGACGTCACACTCAGCAGTGAGTATAAATATAGTCGTCGTACAACAACTGCGGTAATGCTTACGTCATCAACCAATGACGTCACACTCAGCAGTGAGTATAAATATAGTCGTCGTACAACAACTGCGGTAATGCTTACGTCATCAATCAATGACGTCACACTCAGCAGTGAGTATAAATATAGTCGTCGTACAACAACTGCGGTAATGCTTACGTCATCAACCAATGACGTCACACTCAGCAGTGAGTATAAATATAGTCGTCGTACAACAACTGCGGTAATGCTTACGTCATCAATCAATGACGTCACACTCAGCAGTGAGTATATACAGGCGTCGTACAACAACTGCGGTAATGCTTTCGTCATCAATCAATGTCGTCACACTCAGCAGTAAGTATAAATATAGTCGTCGTACAACAACTGCGGTAATGCTTTCGTCATCAATCAATGACGTCACACTCAGCAGTAAGTATAAATATAGTCGTCGTACAACAACTGCGGTAATGCTTACGTCATCAATCAATGACGTCACACTCAGCAGTAAGTATAAATATAGTCGTCGTACAACCACTGCGGTAATGCTTACGTCATCAATCAATGACGTCACACTCAGCAGTGAGTATAAATATAGTCGTCGTACAACAACTGCGGTAATGCTTACGTCATCAATCAATGACGTCACACTCAGCAGTAAGTATAAATATAGTCGTCGTACAACCACTGCGGTAATGCTTACGTCATCAATCAATGACGTCACACTCAGCAGTAAGTATAAATATAGTCGTCGTACAACAACTGCGGTAATGCTTGCGTCATCAACCAATCACGTCACACTCAGCAGTAAGTATAAATATAGTCGTCGTACAACCACTGCGGTAATGCTTACGTCATCAATCAATGACGTCACACTCAGCAGTAAGTATAAATATAGTCGTCGTACAACCACTGCGGTAATGCTTGCGTCATCAATCAATGACGTCACACTCAGCAGTAAGTATAAATATAGTCGTCGTACAACCACTGCGGTAATGCTTGCGTCATCAACCAATGACGTCACACTCAGCAGTGAGTATAAATATAGTCGTCGTACAACCACGGCGGTAATGCTTGCGTCATCAACCAATGACGTCACACTCAGCAGTGAGTATAAATATAGTCGTCGTACAACAACTGCGGTAATGCTTACGTCATCAACCAATGACGTCACACTCAGCAGTGAGTATAAATATAGTCGTCGTACAACCACGGCGGTTATGCTTACGTCATGAATCAATGACGTCACACTCAGCAGTGAGTATAAATATAGTCGTCGTACAACAACTGCGGTAATGCTTACGTCATCAACCAATGACGTCACACTCAGCAGTGAGTATAAATATAGTCGTCGTACAACCACGGCGGTAATGCTTACGTCATCAACCAATGACGTCACACTCAGCAGTAAGTATAAATATAGTCGTCGTACAACAACTGCGGTAATGCTTACGTCATCAATCAATGACGTCACACTCAGCAGTGAGTATAAATATAGTCGTCGTACAACAACTTCGGTAATGCTTGCGTCATCAACCAATGACGTCACACTCAGCAGTGAGTATAAATATAGTCGTCGTACAACAACTTCGGTAATGCTTGCGTCATCAATCAATGACGTCACACTCAGCAGTAAGTATAAATATAGTCGTCGTACAACAACTTCGGTAATGCTTGCGTCATCAACCAATGACGTCACACTCAGCAGTGAGTATAAATATAGTCGTCGTACAACAACTGCGGTAATGCTTACGTCATCAATCAATGACGTCACACTCAGCAGTAAGTATAAATATAGTCGTCGTACAACAACTGCGGTAATGCTTACGTCATCAACCAATGACGTCACACTCAGCAGTGAGTATAAATATAGGCGTCGTACAACAACTTCGGTAATGCTTGCGTCATCAATCAATGACGTCACACCCAGCAGTAAGTATAAATATAGTCGTCGTACAACAACTGCGGTAATGCTTGCGTCATCAATCAATGACGTCACACTCAGCAGTGAGTATAAATATAGTCGTCGTACAACAACTGCGGTAATGCTTACGTCATCAATCAATGACGTCACACCCAGCAGTAAGTATAAATATAGTCGTCGTACAACAACTGCGGTAATGCTTACGTCATCAATCAATGACGTCACACCCAGCAGTAAGTATAAATATAGTCGTCGTACAACAACTGCGGTAATGCTTGCGACATCAACCAATGACGTCACACTCAGCAGTGAGTATAAATATAGTCGTCGTACAACAACTGCGGTAATGCTTACGTCATCAATCAATGACGTCACACCCAGCAGTAAGTATAAATATAGTCGTCGTACAACAACTGCGGTAATGCTTGCGACATCAACCAATGACGTCACACTCAGCAGTGAGTATAAATATAGTCGTCGTACAACAACTGCGGTAATGCTTACGTCATCAATCAATGACGTCACACTCAGCAGTGAGTATATACAGGCGTCGTACAACAACTGCGGTAATGCTTGCGTCATCAACCAATGACGTCACACTCAGCAGTAAGTATAAATATAGTCGTCGTACAACAACTGCGGTAATGCTTGCGACATCAACCAATGACGTCACACTCAGCAGTGAGTATAAATATAGTCGTCGTACAACAACTGCGGTAATGCTTGCGTCATCAACCAATGACGTCACACTCAGCAGTGAGTATAAATATAGTCGTCGTACAACAACTGCGGTAATGCTTGCGTCATCAACCAATGACGTCACACTCAGCAGTAAGTATAAATATAGTCGTCGTACAACCACTGCGGTAATGCTTGCGTCATCAATCAATGACGTCACACTCAGCAGTGAGTATATACAGGCGTCGTACAACAACTGCGGTAATGCTTGCGTCATCAATCAATGACGTCACACTCAGCAGTAAGTATAAATATAGTCGTCGTACAACAACTTCGGTAATGCTTGCGTCATCAATCAATGACGTCACACTCAGCAGTGAGTATAAATATAGTCGTCGTACAACAACTGCGGTAATGCTTGCGTCATCAACCAATGACGTCACACTCAGCAGTGAGTATAAATATAGTCGTCGTACAACAACTTCGGTAATGCTTACGTCATCAACCAATGACGTCACACTCAGCAGTGAGTATAAATATAGTCGTCGTACAACAACTTCGGTAATGCTTACGTCATCAACCAATGACGTCACACTCAGCAGTGAGTATAAATATAGTCGTCGTACAACAACTGCGGTAATGCTTACGTCATCAACCAATGACGTCACACTCAGCAGTGAGTATATACAGGCGTCGTATAGTTCGTCCAGCAGCATGTGACGTGTTTCGTTTCCCTCAAAGGGACAATGGGCTGTGTTTGTTTATCACACTTTCAACGCAAATAATCTTGTTGTACGCCCAATACCGCCTAGCTGTCTGGAACAATAATTGGCTGCAAGGTTGCCAGTGCAAGTTCGAAGGGTTCTTTTCACTAGTAACATCGTAAATTATTTTCCTTCACAAAGCATTATTCAAGCATTTAATTATTATTTACAAGTAATATTGCTTGCGATTGGGGGTGAAAGAGATATTTCGGAGAGAGCGAGAGAGTGAGATAGAGAGAGATACGCATTCTTCGCCAAATACACATCTTGGCACCGGAGGAAGCGGTCGCAAGTGGTCAATTAGGGAGGCTTTTAAGTTTACAACCTCCCGCCTAGGCCGATGTCGGCAACAAACCGTCTTTTCATGCTGGAAGAACTATACAACAACTTCGGTAATGCTTTTGTCATCAATCAATGAGGTCAAATTCAGCAGTGAGTATAAAGTCCGTGGTCCCGACGCGTTAACTTGCAAGGTGTTGTCGTCACGGATTATGAAATAGTGAAAAGACGCGCGTGACAACTACCAACCTAAATCTAGATGCATCCCGTTCTCCTGCCTCAAGGGAGTATTCACGTGACGTCACATCGGCCATATTGGAGGCCCCCTATAGTACTATTTCAAGTTTCATTTAGCTGGCAATAGAAAAAGAATAATATTGTTTACGAGGAAAAATGACAGTTTAAACACGTGTATCCCCCAATAAAGTATACGAAAATGATTATTGTATGCTTTCGCAAACGAATTAATAAGTGATCGAGACAAAATAGTTTGTTTTTGTTGATTTTATGTGATAATAGCAAAACAATGTTAGAGAACAGGTGAATTTGCATCAAACGCCAGCTGAAACATAATAAAAATGAACTACCAATCACATGCCATTGTGGCCTCCAATGTGGCCTCCAATGTGGCCACCATGCGCAATACGTGAATACACCATCGGCCGCATGTTGTCAGACGTGGTGGGGTCGCAGTTTATTCACGGTTGGTGCAGTCAATGCAGTGGTCAATAACTATGCAGCTATCGGGCAATCACAGTGTGGAGCGAACGTCTCTTCATAGAATTTGAGGGGACACCTTGCTTCTTAAGGCGTCGCCGGTATAGTGGAAACGAAACGTTTAGAGCTAATAGCCCATGTTTGTGTATTGAATGATAATAATCGGTTTGTAAACCAAGATTTACTAGAAAAACATGGTGGCCAATTTTATAATAACAAAGGTCGAAAGAATGTCTCCCTTTGAAAGAAACAGAAGGGCAAGGTAATGACAACAGCGCGCTACCTGTTGGCCTTTGAAACCTTATTTCACGGTCTATTAGACAAACATTGGTCATTAGCTCTAAACGTTTCGTTTCTACTATGAGCGGACAGGCTTTACCACTCGCTGAATGATATTCCTTATCACTTTGTTGGTAAATGGTTGCAAAGTCGTCGTACAATAACTTCGGTAATGTTTCCGTCACGGGTGAGTGAGCGGCAGCCAACCAGCAGCCGTGACTAATTCAAATACCTGCTCGGGTTGGCCGAGACCGTAAGCACGCTGCAAGTTATTGATTGATGACAAAAGCATTACCAAACTTGTTGTACGAGGAGTTTTAACACATTTTGCGCATGGTGGCCATACTGATGGCCAGCATGGCATCCCACAAATTTCATCGGGTTCAAATTTGAGCATCACTAAAATAAAATGCCATAATATCTTCTTTGCCTGAACATTGTCGTTATTGTTTGTTGACACCGCCATGTTTTTTTTTCAGACTACATCAAGTTGGTTTTACTGCCCAGCCGATCCGACGTTAAAAACAACTTCGCCGAAACCGCGGTAACCGTCAGCGGGTGGGGCCTGACAACCAGTAAGTTCTCATTTCACCAGAAAGATGATAAAATAAATAGATAAAAAAATCCACAATAAGAGTCTACCCATTCAGTAACAAGACCGATTTCAGTGGGTGTTTCGCCGGTTCGATTCCGGCCACCGGCAGTCCTGACTGGAGGTTTTTACGAGGCTTCCTCAGTCGTATAGGCAAATGCTGGGATTGATTCCTACTAATATCTCTCGGACATTCCGTTCCAGCGATCCACCATCCTAATAGCCCAGTAAATCACCTAAAGAGGGAAACATCAGTTAAAGTCGCTCCTCAGCAACTAGGGACATCACAAATGGGCGTGTCTTAGCCAATCAGCGGGCGACTTTTACCAATACTTACATTTAGTTGGCAAAGCCTCACTCATCTGTGACGTCACAGATGAGCGTGTAGGAGCCAATCAGTTGGTGGCTTTCACCAATACCTGAAATTGGGATGCAAAGCCTCACTCATCTGTGACAACAGAGATAAGCGTGTCGGAGCCAATCAGCGGGCAGCTTTCACCAATACTCGTATTTGGTTTGCCACGCCTAACTTATCTGTGACGTCCCCGGCAATAAGGTAGCAGTGGAGCGAGTTTAAAGCTGTTGTGCACCCTATAACGGGTATTCCCACGAAATGAACATCCAAACTTGACGGGGTGTGTATCTGTTGTAGGTGGTACATTTTCGGACCAGCTCAATTATGTCAACCTGAAGATTATGCCCAACGCCGACTGTGAGCTATACTATGGTTACGACTTAATCAAATCTTTCACCCTCTGTTGTCATGGCCTGGGTGGCAAGGGCACTTGCCACGTGAGTACACTCCTGCTCATTGATGTATTCGAGCCTACAGTAAAGTTACGCGCGAGTTTACACCATGGCCACACCATTTTACCCCCGTTTTGTACACCCATAGATACGTTGAAAGATAAGCTTCCCCGGGATTTCTTGTTTTACTAGAACAATCGGATCTCATCGTCTTGAAGAATGTGATGTGTGTATTCAGTCATCTGAATTCCTTGTCCTTTGCTCGAGTTTGAATGAAGATAATTGCTCGATTAGACTTTGCTCTAGGGATGTACCAAGAAAACTTCCTAAACGGTTGGTGTAAACTCCCGCGGAACTCCACTGTTGGCGGGCTTATGCGCCGCCTAGGATCTTTTGTTTAGAGGCTAGGCAAGCCTGGGCGCTCTTTTACAGTAATGTTGTTTAAACTTCAAGAATCCATGTAGTAATAACGGTATCTATAACTGAGAAAAAGTATGCTAAATCAACGTCTTCATGTGCTCAGGTTAATTTCTGTAAAATGTGTTTCCGGCCACTCAAAACAATCGCTATCGCCATCGCCCTCACCCCGTGCACACGTAAATCCCACCGGTTAGACACTTTATACTTTAAGAATACCTACACCACTGCTCGTGCTTAGAGGCAGTATCTGGATTCACAAAAAGTTTTAACTTAGGTCTGGTCTAAAGATAAGACTATGTTGCTCTGTAGTAATTGTTATTTACTAGGGTTTCTTTGCGACGTTGAGTCGAAGGGATGTATACAGGTTTGTTACAGCCAATGGTTTGCCATTAGCTGGTGGTCATAAAGTTAGGCCTTAGTTAAGACTTTTTGTGAATCTGGGGCCAGGAGTTTATGGGGAAATGTTTTGAAAATTTCATTTTTAAGATTGTAAAAAGTGGTGAATTAGTGATGATGATTGTCGATGAGTATATTCATACTCAGAGGTGGGAGTTTATTGTGAACAGATTTTAAAAATTACGTTTAAGATTTTTAATATTTAAGGTCGTTTTTAAGGTAAAAGGATACAGGATGACGTTGTCACATGGCTGTTTTAGGGTGACAGTGGTGGCCCCCTGATCCTCCAGGGATCCAACCCCCCAAAACAAATCGCCGTGGTCAGCTTCGGATCCGCAGACGGATGTGACAAGGGTTATCCTTCGGGATACGCTCGGCTAACTTCGTATCTTGACTGGATCCAGAAGAACACTGGCATCACCATCAAGTAAGCATCGCGTCCAGTCTACAGCCGAGTGTGCTTCGGTAACCTTCGGGATACGCTCGGCTCACGTCGCACCTTGGCCATCACCATCCACTGAGCTTCGTGACTACAGCCGAGTGTGCTTCGGTAACCTTCGGGATACGCTCGGCTCACGTCGCACCTTGGCCATCACCATCCACAGAGCTTCGTGACTACAGCCGAGTGTGATTCGGCAAACTTCGGCTCACGTCGCACCTCGGCCATCACCATCCACTGAGGAATTTCTCAGACTTGCCAACCAAATTGTAACTACTGCATGACGTGTAATAAAGAATCTGTAAACAATGTTGATTAGTCATTTACATTTCATCGCTTTCTTTGTTTCATTTTTAAAGTGGATATTTCACACATTGTTTGTTGGAAATAAGATACAATTATTGCTGCTACGTTGTATGAATTGGTTTGCAAGATACTTCCAAAAGATGCCAAAAAGAAGGTAGCAGAAAAGGAATGTCACCCATTTACAGCCGTCATCCATTTAATAATCGTTATCCTGCTCTAGCTTAAGCTCTAAACCACATTCTAATTATTTAACCTGACGTGAATCAACTTTTCCAAGAGAATAGTTTATGTGTACCAGTATAGCTTATCACATAACATGTCAACATATTCACAAAGTTATGTGTTCAAAGGTAAGGTTTCCAAACTTAGAGTTCCTTTTAGACAGTAAAATGGATAGGGATTCAGTATTAATAAAAAAAAAATACAATATTATCTTACTACTACCCGCTTTACTCCCATCCAAATATTCAGAAATCCTTATAAAGAATAGTATACAATATAAATTAACAAATAAAATATAATTGGGAGAATCGGCAGCTTATTTACCTCTGTCACTCAGAGTTCTTAAGTCGTCGTACAGCAAAGTCGGTATGCTTCGTCATCAATCAATGACGTGTTTACGGTCTCGACCAACCCGAGCAGGTATTTGAATTAGCCACGGCCACTGGTTGGTTGCCGCTCACCCACCCGTGACGGAAGCAATGCCGAAGTTGTTGTACGACGACTATATAGGGCTGATCGCAAACGAGCAACAAATCCCAACCGCTCGCGCGGAAAAGCTCCCCTTATACACAGTTATCAAACGCCGTTATTCATCAAAACATTCTTTTCTCACTCGTTGTACCTCTTTGTAAATTTGAAAGAAAGTTGAAAGTCCAGCGATACACCTGTAGCTCATCGACTTGGCAACATCGAAGAATGCAATCTGTCAGGGACGGAAATTAGATCTTTTGAGTGGTTGATCATTTGTAAAATAATCATCTTTTTATAAAACACCGGATGAGACAGCTTATCAGATAAATTTATTTTCCTTATAGTGATTTTAATTGATCTCAAATCCTTTCGCAGAAAGTTATATAAGATTTGATTCATTAGTTAAAATAACTTTTTTCGTTAGAATGGTAAGATTCAGGTAAGATTCCTTAAGTTTCTAAGAACTCTACGATGCAACACTATTATTCGACATATTTAATCCAAAAGGTTAGTATATAATCTAGGTTTTTAGCTATACAGTCAACTTTTTTGTTGAGAATACATATGAAGAACGGTACATACCATACTATCGTGGTTTTCCGGGTACAACCGTGTCAAAAGGTGGAACCAATCCAACGTTTCGCCCATATTGCAATGGGCTTCTTCAGGGACCTTCGTGGAGTGTTGACACTGACACAAACAACTGTCACGAGGGGGAACTCTGGACTGTGATGCTAACAGAATAAAACCCGCTATCTCAAAGCCGCTCAGCCACAGGCGCGCTCAGTTATATAGCTCCTCTACTTCCCCTCCATCCCCTCCACGCCTATCAAAACACGACGCGTGCGGGTTGCAGCACGTCCGCGCAAACAACAACACGTCCGCGTCATGAGTGCCTTCTTGCGTCCGTCGTACAATAACAAAGCAATTATAGGGCGTTGTCTACCACAATAGACTACTTTGTATTGTACCTTGATGGGGCAATTATAGGTTTCCACGTAGCACTCAGTGTATAACCTCCATCCCTATTGAAATTAAGGGGATGGTTCTCTATTTCAATAGCCTCTCTGATCAATCTAGGTACCAATAGTTTGGTTTTGGCCAGCACTTCGGTTCTGTCAAAATCTATTTCATGTAAAGATGAAGTTATATTGACTACTGCATGTTCAGCTATGGCCGAACACTTTATGTTGGCCGATTTGGTGTGTCTCTTATGTTCTTTGATGCGGATGCTAATGGTCCTCCCCGTTTGCCCTATGTACACCTGGCCACACCTGCATGGTACATTATACACTCCTTCTATATGGTGTTCAATCCTATTTTTTTTAGGGCGTAAACAGTCTTTAATTATACAATTTGGTTTGAACACTGTTCTTATGTTGTTCTTTCTAAGTAACTTGCTAATTCGGTCTGGCGTGTTTTGAATGTATGGGAGTATTGCTGTGCTAACGGGCTTAGGTTCTACAGTTTTGTTGTTGTGTCTGTGTTGATTCATTATCGTTCTATCAATAGTTTGCTTGGTATTATCCATTGTTGACCAGTGCTGTAGTAAGGGTCTTAAGCTCACCTTGTAACGCACTAGGTTCACAAATAGTTTTAGCCCGGTGTACTAACGAACTAACGACTGATTGCTTTTGACTTTGGTGGTGGTGTGAACTGGCGTTTGAATATCTATTAGTGTGTGTAGGCTTCCTGTAAACTGTGTGACTCAGTTTTCCTGTTTCCTGTTTTTTAACTAGCACATCTAGAAAGGGTAGCTGATTGTTGGTCTCTTCTTCCATGGTAAACTTAATGTTCGTGTGTTGTTTGTTAAGATAATCCAACAATATTACGAGGTTTTCCCTTCCTTGAATTATAGCAAACACATCGTCCACATACCGTAACCATACTTTGGGTTTCACAGGGCTATTTTCAATAGCCGCGTCTTCAAAGGCCTCCATCAAGATATTAGCCACCACAGGTGATAGAGGTGACCCCATCGCCGCTCCCTGGGTCTGTTCATAGTATTCACCCCCATAAAGGAAACATGAGGACTCCAGGAAGACTTAAGCTAAGCGAGCTAAGTCTGGGTTGCGATTGTTGTTGTGTAGTAATTGTTCAATTTTGTTGACAGTTTCTTTGACAGGTACGTTGGTAAAATGGTATTCAACATCAAAACTTACTAAAATATCATCTTTTTCCAATTCAAGGTCATTATTAACTCTACAAAATGCTGAGAGGTTTTAACAAAAGAGGTCGTGTTTCCTACTAGTGGTTGTAGTTTTTTCGATATGTATTTGGCTAATTTATATGTTGGCGCGCCAATCGCACTTACTATCGGTCGCAACGGTACCTCTGGTTTGTGTATCTTCGGTAAACCGTACAATCTCAGCATTCGTGAGTCACTCGGTATTATTGAATTCTTTGTATCTGGTGATAAAGAAAAACGTTTTATCTCGTCAATTACATTGCGTTCCACCCGAGAGGTATGGTTCCGTGTTAATCTTTTGTACGTAACATCTTCAAGTAGACTTGTCAGTTTCTGGTAATACTCTTTAGTGTCCATAACTACGGTGGCATTGCCCTTATCTGCGGCCAACACAATTACGTCTTTATCTGACTTAATGTTTTGAAAAAGCCCATTGCAATATGGGCAAACGTTGGATTGGTTCCACATTTTGATACGGTTGTACCCGGAAAACCACGATAGTATAGTTGACTCCAGCCGTGAAAGCCTCCGAAATAAACGTTACATACCGTTTAAAAACTGCATTAATCATGAGTGTGGGTCCCAATTCATCCAAAATATCAACAGTAATGACTATAACATTAATTTGCTGCCCATACAGGTTCTTACCCTAGTTCTTACGAAATCACTTAGATGTTATTAATATTTACTTCGTTTTTTAATGTTCATTCCAAATAATTTTCACAACTTAAACGATTTCAACTACCTTTATAAAGTACAAGTTTTTGTTCCGTTGATTGCTTACAGACGACAAAGCCATATACTCATCTTGCAGATCATTTACGTGATTGTTAAGTTATAAACGTTATTCATTTGTCCGTCTGTTTCATAAAATAGAACTACGAGGGAGCGACGCGTTGGGCTGCCTCAAGACGATGCGCCATCAACGACCTTCGAGTTGCAGTAATCCCACACCAGGAGGGAGGTAAAAGAAAAACCTAATATATTAACTACAATGTTATTGATTTCCAACATCATATTATACGTAACTCATGGGTTCCATCTGTTACATGAAATAGATCTACAAAGCGACGCGTTGGGCTGCCTCAAGACGATGCGCCATCAACGACCTTCAAGTTGCAGTAATCCCACACCAAGAGAGAGGTAAAGGAACAATCTTATATATAAACTGCAATGTTATTGATTTCCTACATCTTCTACGTAACTCATGTGTCTTTCTGTTACATGAAATAGATCTACAAGCGACGCATTGGGCTGCCTCAAGACGATGCGCCATCTACGACCTTCAAGTTGCAGTAATCGTACCCCAAGAGAGAGGTAAAGTAACCACCTTATATATTTTAAATATAACCACAAATTAGGAGAATATGTAAACATTATTTTTTGTAATAAGGTTTGAAAAACAGCACTGGCGAAGAGGCTCGAAATGTTATATAATGAAGAATAGAAAAATAAATGTTTAATATAAAGCTAAGCATTTCAAAATGTAAAGACAAAAGCAAACAAAAGCACGGTGGAGCAAACAATTTAAATATTGTACAAGAAGTTCATTAGTTTGGTTTAAAACGTTAAATAAATTGCATACTAGTTTAGTGAACGTTGGCACTCGTTGGCACGCGCTGTGTTTGTTTTGATCGGGACGACATTCGTACCATGTTTATGCTCGCGAGTGAAAATTGCGCGTGTACAAAGCACAACGCTATTATAGTGTATGCATAGGCGTCGAGTTTTGATTTTCCTTGGGGAGGCTCAACCTACGATCAACAGTATCGGCGTGGAAAGTCTGGGGTCTGGGGCGAAGCCCCAGCAACGCAGGCAAACCTTTTCGGGTCACTACTGCCATCGGGATGGCCTTAGAAGCGATCTGAGGTATTATTTTGAAAGGGTAGATTAAAAAACCTAGTATTAAGATATTTAATCTCGTATTGCAACCTCTTATCATTGCATCAACTTTGTTTTGTAAAATTTATTTTGTAATTGTCTGTTACAAACACTTTCTGGCTAGGAATGTATGTGTAAAATTACATTTTACTTATTAAAAAATAACGTATAGTACGAGACACGGCAACACTGTAGTAAGACAATCACCTGAAAGCATCGGGCCTGGTGCGACGGTTCATGGACAGGTACGGACTAAAAAATATTATTTTATTTTCATTTTTAATGCGCGTGCGGACATTGCTTACCAAGTACCGTAGTCTAGTTGGTACCCTGAAAAGATAGCTACATGACATGCAATGTCCGTGGACAGGTACGGACAAAAAATATTATTTTATTTTCATTTTTAATGCGCGTGCGGACATTGTTAACCAAGTACCGCAGTCTAGTTGGTACCCTGAAGAAATAGCTACATGTCGTGCATTGTCCGTGGACAGGTACGGACGAAAACATTTTTTTTTTTTTCATTTTTACCGCTCGTGTTTGTCAATAAACTTGGATGTCCAATGCCTCGTTGGTACGATTGGTGATACAGATCGAGCAGGTATATAAGCCAGGTGGGCAGTGATCAGCCCAACCATTGGCTCGTCATGAAGGTCTTTGCATTGGTCGTCCTACTCGTGGCTGCTGCCGAGGTAACCGAACCTGTGAACCACTTGGTTCTGTCAAGTAGATTCATGTATTTGTGTTAAGGAAATACTAGTTACACTTCTCTCTTTGTTTCCTGTCTTTTTGGCTGTCTTCTCTCTTTCTTTCTTACATGCTTTCGATCTTTTTTTCTTTCTTTCTTTCTTTTTTTCTTTATGTATTTCTTTTTTCCTTCTTTCTTTCTTTCTTTCATTCTTTCTTCCTTTCTTTTATCTTTCTTTTATTCTTTCTTTCTTTCTTTTTTTCTTTCTTTCTTTCTTTCTTTCTTTCTTTCTTTCTTTCTTTCTTTCTTTCTTTCTTTCTTTCATCTTTCTTTTATTCTTTCTTTCTTTTATCTTTCTTTTATTCTCTCTTTCTTTCTTTCTTTCTTTCTTTCTTTCTTTCTTTCTTTCTTTCTTTCTTTCTTTCTTTCTTTCTTTCTTTCTTTCTTTCTTTCTTTCTTTCTTTCTTTCTTTCTTTCTATCTATCTTTCTATCTTTCTTTCTTTCTTTCTTTCTTTCTTTCTTTCTTTCTTTCTTTCTTTCTTTCTTTCTTTCTTTCTTTCTTTAATTTGTAAAGAACCTTTAATTGAGCCGTGGAAGAAACAATGTATGGAATCGTAGCTGACCTTGTTTTGTTCTTATGTTTAAGGCAGCGGAACCGGTACCCAATGAAGTGTTCCGGGACATCATCCGTAAGTACTTTTAGGTACCAGCGTCAAAAGAGCGTATTGCACCGGAAACTAAGATTCATTTTAAATAATTATTTCTTTTTCCAAAATCGAAATCTACTTTAATTACATCGTCATGCCAAACGTGATTCCAAAATGAAATATTTATATTTCTTTTAATTTGTAAATTTTTATTCAATTTGTAGCACCAAATATTATCTGTTACAGTAATAGTTGTAGTTGTTGTAGTGGTAATATTGCAAATAGAGAGGTAGTAATAGTAGTAAGCACAGTAGTATTAGTAGTGGTAGTAGAGGTGGTAGAAGTAGTGGTGGCATACTAGCCCCCACGTAAGTACTCGCATACCGTTCTCAGATCCTTATCTTCTGCGCCTCTCGCAGGCGATAATTCAACGGAAATCAACATATTCCTGTCGTTCTTCAATACATTTGTAAATACATTCTTCCGTTGAGTAGAGTGCACACGCCTGTTAGGCCACGCCTACCGTTACAGGTAACAAACGGAAGGTCGTAAATTATACCTAATGGACATGATTCAGTTAGAAGGTAGAAACTAAAGTAGAAAATTAAGTTGGTACCATTGGAGTCGTAAGTATGAGAATACTTAAGTTGTATTAACCTAAGACGCCAGCTGATTGTGTGTGTGGGTAGTGAGTACTAACGCCAATATCCGCTGTTCCAGCCGGCGCCCCCGCCCCCGTAAAAGGCGACCCGAAGATCGTGAATGGTAAGCCGGCGACCCGAGGTCAGTTCCCCCACCAGGTTGGGGTGCTCTCGGATGGCCGTTTCTTCTGTGGCGGCAGTCTGATCTCCACACAGTGGGTCCTCACTGCTGGACACTGCGGACTAGGGTGAGTTCGACAACACTTGACTCATTGAGTAATAGCTTTATTCAGGGCCGTAACTAGAGGTGTTAACCAGGGTATAAAATCGGGAGTATTAAGTGGCGCCGGAACAGGGGGGGGCAGGGGAAGGAATAATATCGATTTGCCCCCCCTAGAAGTAGAGAATTCTGCTAATATTCAGTGTTCGAAAATGTAAAATACTATTGTTTTATTAACATATCTTATAACAGTCCTGTAGGCTTAAAGGCCCACTAAACCTTCACATTTCGTTAAAAACGTGTAATTGTAAGCCTAATCTGTAACGGTTAGTGCATGTGTCAAGTTGCCTAGTGTATCAGGGCTCTTGCAATCCAAGAAAAAGTGTTTCGCCCCAGGCGTTGTGACGTCGACCAAACTACGCGCTACTTGCTGCATATGGAGCATCCTCTGTGTTTCGAGGCCCGCGCAAATATATCTCGTCGTCCAGACCCACCTAATTCAATTGAGCACAAATCGAACATACCACTGAATTCGTCTTACTTCGGTCTACACGATGAATGTTAAAACAACCTTCTACCATTTATGCAACTTATTCTATAAAATGTTAAACATGAAGCAATTACCACATAATTTAGATGGAAACTCAACTAATTTCAAGCAAATATAATGAGGAGCTCGCTTTAAAAATCAGAATTCCAACCAACTTATCATGTTAACTGATATGTTAAGATATTACAAGCAGAAAACCAGCAAGAAATTGATGAACATTTGGCCGATTATCGTGTGTATATAACAACGCGTGTAGCGGCCTATTGCCTGATACGTCCGCGAATATATCGAGTGAGCTGCGTAGATCGAGATCAGTCAAACTACTAGTCTTTACTATCGACTATAAAAACATTGTATTGATTTTGTCTTGCGTTGTATATATATGTATAGTCATATATCAATGAGTGAGTGGGATTTCTACCAGTCAGGCCTGGAAATAATAATAATAATAATAATAACTGATACAAATATATAACATAGGCCTAAAGAACACGTCAAAACTACAATAGTCGTTTGTGTCATGGTTTGGTTGTGTGCGTGTGCGTGATTAACATATTATTTGTGTTTGCATCATCACAATTATTATTATTGTTATTATTGGTGGTATTATTACTTTCATTATTACATTACATTATTATTAATATATATCGACTTTATTTTATTATTGGCATCAATGGAAATTCTGTAACTAAAAATTGCCGGAAACTAACATTACAAATCTTGATAACCGCAATACTTATATTAATAATATCAGGTTCAAGCTGTTTTGTATCTTCTTAATAACTGTAGTATTATTTTGTATTTCAAATTCAAAATATAGTTAGTTCAGTTATTCTAAGTTATTTTATGCGCTTTTTTATTTTTTTGTATTAAAGTATCGATAGCAATAGATTGAGACATACAACTTATAAGTTTATAGTTGAAACATTTTATTTTGTACAATGTACAAATGCGTTGATGTTTTCAGCCAAGCTATTAAAAGCTTGACAGGCCATGCGGCTTTGCCCGCGCTCACCGAGTTGTACTCCGCGGCAGTGAACGGACAACACGCATTTTTATATACATACGATAATCAGCTAAATTTTCATCAATTTCTTGCTGGTTTTCTGCTTATAATATCCTGACATATCAGTTAACATGATAGGCTGGTTGGAATTCTGATTTTTAAAGCGAGCTCCTCATTACATTTGCTTGAAATTAGTTGTGTTTCCATCTAAATTATGTGGTAATTGCTTCATCTTTAACATTTTATAGAATAAGTTGCATAAATGGTAGAAGGTTGTTTAAACATTCATCGTGTAGACCGAAGTAAGACGAATTCAGTGGTATGTTCGATTTGTGCTCAATTGAATTAGATGGGTCTGGACGACGAGATATATTTGCGCGGGCCTCGAAACACAGAGGATGCTCCATATGCAGCGAGTAGCGCGGAGTTTGGTCGACGTCACAACGCCTGGGGCGAAACACTTTTTCTTGGATTGCAAGAGCCCTGATACACTAGGCAACTTGACACATGCACTAACCGTTACAGATTAGGCTTACAATTACACGTTTTAAACGAAATGTGAGGGTTTAGTGGGCCTTTAAGTGCTTTTAAAAGCTCCCGCAGACGAGGTAGCGAAACACATACTTTTTCGAAATCTGAAGGTGTGAGATCTTTTGCACGTGCATGCCATTGTTTGTTGCACTAGTTGCACTGAATACATTTGTAGGAATATGAGGAATATGACAGAACTAGACACTGTGTCCGTAATAATAATAATACAGTGTTGATATGAAGTGTTACTTTTTAGTGGTACAAGTAGTAGTAGTCATAGGATGTGCGCATGATTTGGTGTAACAATCATTGCGTAATTAGTTTATTTGTATGCTGAATTTCCAGAGAATATTATTTTAACCTTTCTTGTTATTGTACACAGTGGCATAATTAGAGTTACATCGGAATGTAGCCTATCCATAGCCATTCCCCCCCCCCCCCCCCCTCAATGGTTTAAGTGAGGCGGTATGAGCCGGTATGCATATCGTTACTAAAAATACCGACGGTATGTGATACCGGCACTAACTTTTATCGATTCGATGTGTATTTGCGATTTATGTTGAACGTTTTGTTGTACTTTCTATTTGCTCATCCAATGTATTTATTTGTAAATACATAAAGTGTTTCAACGTTTGGTTTTCCACACCAAAATTTTATTTTAGAACGGGTCCTCAACCCCCTTACCCCTTTTCAAACCCATTTTAACGATTTCGTGACAAAACACGCTAAAAAAAGTCCCTGCGCGGCAAAACTGGGGGGTCGTGCCCCCCCACAACCCCCCGGTTCCCCGCATTGTCTATACTTTACATTTGCAATCGTGCAATCGTTACTGCTCGGAGTCCATTTAAGCACTAACCCAACGTCGATAGGGTAGCATCGAACAAATGGTTAACGTCCGGGGACATTTTCAGCGAAACAGAGGGATTTATGATCGCTATTCAAGATAAAGTAATCAAGACTAACAATTACAAAAAATACATACTGAAAGACGTCACAGTGGAAGATAAATGTAGAAAATGTAATATGAACGGCGTAACAATTGAACATATCGTATCTGGGTGCAAAAAGCTTTGTCAAACAGATTAAAATAATATGTAAACACAACTAGTCACTACGGCGGCTTAGGCAGAACCGTATACGTCGAGAACACACGCTTGACGCACGTCACCTTCATGCTGTGGCATATTCAAGGCCCCCCCCCAACCCCCCCAAAAGTACACTGAGAGAAGGAACCGTTTCCAATCTTAGGGATGCCTGTGTCAAGACTTGATAAAGAAATTTGATCTCTTGATTCATAGCCGAATTCAATAAGAAGAAGAAAATATAAGGATAATAAAGAACAAAGAATTAGAATAAGAAACCTTCTCTATGACGTTATACGATTGTTCACAGGCGTTTAAAACGTCACATGTGAAAAAAAACGCTTCAGGAGAAAAGGCCTCCGGCGGCTGGTGCTTTCGCCCTAGACCCCTTTCTGGTTGGGATGTTCGACTCCCCCCCCCCCCAACCCATGGTCAATTCTCGGATATGCCACAGTCTTCATGTGCCCCCCCTATCAAGATTAACTCCCGGCGCTACTGGCCCCCCAAGTATACCATTTTGAACTTCTGACCAAATATATCACTATTAATGTAATTAACTGCAAGCTAAATACACTTTAATTTATTTGAAAACATGCTTGAACCTCGTTAAAACACTCCAATCACACTCTATAAGGATTGACAAATTTCCGGGACTGTGCGCCCCGGACCCGCATTGGCTGGGAGGGGGGGGGGGTGGGAGGGGGGGCCTCCCTCCCCCCTCAGATCTCCCATTGTACTTTGCCCAAACATACCTGAGTGATTTCTATACCTGAGTAACGGCCCTGGCTTTATTCTATAGATACCTTATCGTGGTAGGCAGGTTTGAGTTCTCCGCTGATCCTGAGAACTATGCCAGTGGAAGCGTATGCTTCTGGTTGGGCCACCCTAGCCGGACAGGTCGGGGTGGGGAAACCAGACGAAAGGCAGTCCACGTCGTCCCATTTCCGATTTACGTCCTAGTTGTCGCTTTTTCCAATCACCCACCGACATCATATAACCTAATTGTCGAGTATGTCGTGGAAACCCAGTTAGTAATAATAATAATAATAATAATAATAATAATTATTATAATAAAATTAATAATAATAAAAATAATAATTATAATATTTTTCGATACAATAACACAAGATAAAACTTGGTTAACATCATTATAGGCCCACTTAATTTGAACCCATATCGTGGTATTGGGGGGAGGTCTCGACTTCCACGTGAAACTTTATTTTGTGGGCCTGATTGTTTCGTTGTTAGCTAGCAGAGTAAAGCCTGACAAAACCACAATTTCAAACTTCTCGATTTGTTTATCTGTTCAGCCAGACTGGAATTCTATTATAGCTTCAAAGTGGGCACACCATCTGGGCCATGGGGAAGAATTCCATGCAGGGTGACTCTGCCGATCGTAAGAGGCGGTCTTTAAAAATCCCTTTCCACAAAAATAATTATAATAATACCAAATAATTTTATTTACATAGTATCTAGTGTAGAGAATACTATTGGAACGTACCTCTAATTCATGGGCTCTCTTCCCCACAGATTCCGAAGCTTCGCGATCACCCTCGGTGCGCAGAGCTACAGAGCCAGCGAGCCCGGGAAGATCACGGTGACGACCACAACAAAGATCATGCACGAGGGTTACAACGATGACACTCTCGAAAATGACGTCGCACTAATCAAGCTGCCGAAGCCCGTCACACTCAGCAGTGAGTATAAATATAGTCGTCGTACAACAACTTCGGTAATGCTTACGTCATCAACCAATGACGTCACACTCAGCAGTGAGTATAAATATAGTCGTCGTACAACAACTTCGGTAATGCTTACGTCATCAACCAATGACGTCACACTCAGCAGTGAGTATAAATATAGTCGTCGTACAACAACTGCGGTAATGCTTACGTCATCAACCAATGACGTCACACTCAGCAGTGAGTATATACAGGCGTCGTATAGTTCGGCCAGCAGCATGTGACGTGTTTCGTTTCCCTCAAAGGGACAATGGGCTGTGTTTGTTTATCACACTTTCAACGCAAATAATCTTGTTGTACGCCCAATACCGCCTAGCTGTCTGGAACAATAATTGGCTGCAAGGTTGCCAGTGCAAGTTCGAAGGGTTCTTTTCACTAGTAACATCGTAAATTATTTTCCTTCACAAAGCATTATTCAAGCATTTAATTATTATTTACAAGTAATATTGCTTGCGATTGGGGGTGAAAGAGATATTTCGGAGAGAGCGAGAGAGTGAGATAGAGAGAGATACGCATTCTTCGCCAAATACACATCTTGGCACCGGAGGAAGCGGTCGCAAGTGGTCAATTAGGGAGGCTTTTAAGTTTACAACCTCCCGCCTAGGCCGATGTCGGCAACAAACCGTCTTTTCATGCTGGAAGAACTATACAACAACTTCGGTAATGCTTTTGTCATCAATCAATGAGGTCAAATTCAGCAGTGAGTATAAAGTCCGTGGTCCCGACGCGTTAACTTGCAAGGTGTTGTCGTCACGGATTATGAAATAGTGAAAAGACGCGCGTGACAACTACCAACCTAAATCTAGATGCATCCCGTTCTCCTGCCTCAAGGGAGTATTCACGTGACGTCACATCGGCCATATTGGAGGCCACCTATTGTACTATTTCAAGTTTCATTTAGCTGGCAATAGAAAACGAAAAATATTGTTTACGAGGAAATATGAGAAGTTTAAACTGGTATATTCCCCGATAAAGTATACGAAAATGATTATTGTATGCTTTCGCAAACGAATTAATAAGTGATCGAGACAAAATAGTTTGTTTTTGTTGATTTTATGTGATAATAGCAAAACAATGTTAGAGAACAGGTGAATTTGCATCAAACGCCAGCTGAAACATAATAAAAATGAACTACCAATCACATGCCATTGTGGCCTCCAATGTGGCCTCCAATGTGGCCACCATGCGCAATACGTGAATACACCATCGGCCGCATGTTGTCAGACGTGGTGGGGTCGCAGTTCATTCACGGTTGGTGCAGTCAATGCAGTGGTCAATAACTATGCAGCTATCGGGCAATCTCGAGTTGAATACCGTTGAATAGACAGTGTGGAGCGAACGTCTCTTCATAGAATTTGAGGGGACACCTTGCTTCTTACGACGTCGCCAGTATAGTGGAAACGAAACGTTTAGAGCTAATAGCCCATGTTTATGTATTGAATGATAATAATCGGTTTGTAAACCAAGATTTACTAGAAAAACACGGTTGCCAATCTTGAACCTTATTTCACGGTCTATTAGACAAACATTGGTCATTAGCTCTAAACGTTTCGTTTCTACTATGAGCGGACAGCCTTTACCACCCGCTGAATGCTATTCCTTATCACTTTGTCGGTAATTGGTTGCAAAGTCGCCGTACAATAACTTCGGTAATGTTTCCGTCACGGGTGGGTGAGCGGCAACCAACCAGCGGCCGTGGCTAATTCAAATACCTGCTCGGGTTGGCCGAGACCGTAAGCACGCTGCACGTTATTGATTGATGACGAAAGCATTACCGAACTTGTTGTACGAGGAGTTTTAACACATTTTGCGCATGGTGGCCATACTGATGGCCAGCATGGCATCCCACAAATTTCATCAGGTTCAAATTTGAGCATCACTAAAAAAAATGCCATAGTATCTTCTTTGCCCTCAACATTGTGGTTATTGTTTGTTGACACCGCCATGTTTTTTTTCAGACTACATCAAGTTGGTTTTACTGCCCAGCCGATCCGACGTTAAAAACAACTTCGCCGAAACCGCGGTAACCGTCAGCGGGTGGGGCCTGACAACCAGTAAGTTCTCATTTCACCAGAAAGATGATAAAATAAATAAATAAAAAAATCCACAGTTAGAGTCTACCCACTCAGTAAAAAGACCGATTTCAGTGGGTGTCTCGCCGGTTCGATTCCGGCCACCGGCAGTCCTGACTGAAAGTTTTTCCGAGGCTTCCTCAGTCGTATAGGCAAATGCTGGGATTGATTCCTACTAATATCTCTCGGACATTCCGTTCCAGCGATCCACCACCCTAATAGCCCAGTAAATCACCTGAAGAGGGGAACATCAGTTTAAGTCGCTCCTCAGCAACTTAGATGCTGGGGACATCACAAATGGGCGTGTCTTAGCCAATCAGCGGGCGACTTTTACCAATACTTACATTTGGTTGGCAAAGCCTAACTCATCTGTGACGTCACAGATGAGCGTGTAGGAGCCAATCAGTTGGTGGCTTTCACCAATACCTGAAATTGGGATGCAAAGCCTCACTCATCTGTGACGTCACAGATGAGCGTGTCGGAGCCAATCAGCGGGCGGCTTTCACCAATACTCGCATTTGGTTTTCCACGCTAACTTACCTGTGACGTCTTCAGCACTAAGGTAGCAGTGTAGCGACTTTAAAGCTGTTGTGCACCCTATAACAGGTATTCCCATGAAATGAACATCCAAACTTGACGGGGTGTGATTCTGTTGTAGGTGGTACACTTTCGGACAAGCTCAATTATGTCACCCTGAAGATTATGGCCAACGACGTCTGTCTGCAATACTATGGTTCCCGCTTAGTCAAATCCTCCACCCTCTGTTGTCATGGCCTGGGTGGCAAGAGCACTTGCCACGTGAGTACACTCATGCTCATTGATGTATTCGAGCCTACAGTAAAGTTACGCGCGAGTTTACACCATGGCCACACCATTTTACCCCCGTTTTGTACACCCATAGATACGTTGAAAGATAAGCTTCCCCGGGATTTCTTGTTTTTCTAAAACAATCGGACCTCATCGTCCTGAAGAATGTGATGTGTGTATTCAGTCATCTGACTTCCTCGTCCTTTCCATGGAGATAATTGCCCGATTGCACTTTGTTCTAGAGATGTACCAAGAAAACTACCTAAACGGTTGGTGTTAACTCCCGCGGAACTCCACTGTAGGCGGGCTTAAGCGCCGCCTAGGATCTTTTGTTTAGAGGCTAGGCTAGCCTGGGTGCTTTTTCACAGTAATTTTGTTTAAATTTCAAGAATCAATGTAGTATTCACGGTATCTATAATTGAGAAATGTATGTTACATCAACGTCTTCATGTGTTCAGGTTTAATTTCTATTAAATGTGTTTCCGGCCACTTAAAACAATCGCCATCGCCATCGCCCCCACCCCGTGCACACGTAAATTCCACCGCCTAGACACTTTATATTTTAAGAATACACCACTACTCGTGCTTAGAGGCAGTATCTGGATTCACAAAAAGTCTTAACTTAGGCCTGGTCTAGAATAAGACCAACTCAGACAGGGCCTCTTTGTTGCTCCCTAGTATTTGTTATTTACAAGGGTTTCTTAGCAACATTGAGTCAAAGGTTCGTATCAGCCAATGGTGTGCCATAAGCTGGTGGTCCTTAAGTTAGGCCAGGCCTTAGATAAGACTTTTTGTGAATCCGGGGCAAGGAGTTTATAGTGAAATGTTTTGAAAATTTCTCTTTTAAGATTTTAAAAAGTGGTGAATTGGTGATGATGATTGGCGGTGAGAATATTCATGCCCAGAGGTTGGAGTTTATTGTGAACAGATTTTGAAAATTACGTTTTTAAGATTTTTAAGATCAAAGGTCGTTTTTAAGATAAAAGGATACACGATGACGTTATCACATGGCTGTTTTAGGGTGACAGTGGTGGCCCCCTGATCCTCCAGAAATCCAACCCCCCAAAACAGATCGGCGTGGTCAGCTTTGGACACCCAGCCGGATGTGCTTCGGGTTATCCTTCGGCATACGCTCGGCTAACTTCGTATCTTGACTGGATCCAGAAGAACACTGGCATCACCATCAAGTAAGCATCGCGTCCAGTCTACAGCCGAGTGTGCTTCGGTAACCTTCGGGATACGCTCGGCTCACGTCGCACCTTGGCCATCACCATCCACTGAGCTTCGTGACTACAGCCGAGTGTGCTTCGTTAACCTTCGGGATACGCTCGGCTCACGTCGCACCTTGGCCATCACCATCCACTGAGCTTCGTGACTACAGCCGAGTGTGCTTCGGTACCCTTCGGTACCCTTCGGTACCCTTCGGTACCCTTCGGTACCCTTCGGTACCCTTCGGTACCCTTCGGTACCCTTCGGTACCCTTCGGTACCCTTCGGTACCCTTCGGTACCCTTCGGTACCCTTCGGTACCCTTCGGTACCCTTCGGTACCCTTCGGTACCCTTCGGTACCCTTCGGTACCCTTCGGTACCCTTCGGTATCCTTCGGTACCCTTCGGTACCCTTCGGTACCCTTCGGTACCCTTCGGTACCCTTCGGTACCCTTCGGTACCCTTCGGTACCCTTCGGTACCCTTCGGTACCCTTCGGTACCCTTCGGTACCCTTCGGTACCCTTCGGTACCCTTCGGTACCCTTCGGTACCCTTCGGTACCCTTCGGTACCCTTCGGTACCCTTCGGTACCCTTCGGTAACCTTCGGGATACGCTCGGCTCACGTCGCACCTTGGCCATCACCATCCACTGAGCTTCGTGACTACAGCCGAGTGTGCTTCGGCAACCTTCGGCTCACGTCGCACCTCGGCCATCACCATCCACTGAGCTTCGTGACTACAGCCGAGTGTGCTTCGGTAACCTTCGGCTCACGTCGCACCTCGGCCATCACCATCTACTGAGCTTCGTGACTACAGCCGAGTGTGCTTCGGCAACCTTCGGGATACGCTCGGCTCACGTCGCACCTTGGCCATCACCATCCACTGAGCTTCGTGACTACAGCCGAGTGTGCTTCGGCAAGCTTCGGGATACGCTCGGCTCACGTCGCACCTTGGCCATCACCATCCACTGAGCTTCGTGACTACAGCCGAGTGTGCTTCGGCAAGCTTCGGCTCACGTTGCACCTCGGCCATCACAATCTACTGAGGAATTTCTCAGACTTGCCAACCAAATTGTAACTACTGCATAACGTATAATAAAGAATCTGTAAACAATATAGATTAGTCATTTACATTTCCTCGCTTTCTTTAATTCATTTTTAAAGTGGATATTTCACACATTGTTTGTTGGAAATATGATACAATTATTGCTGCTACGTTGTATGAATTGGTTTGCAAGATACTTCCAAAAGATGCCAAAAAGAAGGTAGCAGAAAATGAATGTCACCCATTTACAGGCGTAAGCCATTTAATAATCGTTATCCTGCTCTAGCTTTAGCTCTAAACCACATTCTAATTATTTTACCTGACGTGAATCAACTTTTCCAAGAGAATAGTTTATGTGTACCAGTATAGCTTATCAGATAACATGTAAAAATATTCACAATATTATGTGTTCATAGGTAAAGTTTCCAATTTTAGAGTTCTTTTTAGACAGTAAAATGGATAGGGATTCAGTATTAATAAAATAAATTACAATATTATCTTACTACTACCCGCTTAACTCCCATCCAAATATTCAGAAATCCTTATAAATAATAGTATACACTATACATTGACAAATAAAATATAATTGTAAGGGAAAATCGGCAGCTTATTTACCTCTGTCACTCAGAGTTTTTAAGTCGTCGTACAGCAAAGTCGGTATGCTTCGTCATCAATCAATGACGTGTTTACGGTCTCGACCAACCCGAGCAAGTATTTGAATTAGCCACGGCCGCTGGTTGGTTGCCGCTCACCCACCCGTGACGGAAGCAATGCCAAAGTTGTTGTTTGATGACTATATAGTTGCTGTCCGCTCGTGCGGAATAAGCGGGTCTGTCGATCACCTCTAAGTGACCAACCCTCCCTTAAACAGTTGTCGCATCGCCGTTATTCATCAAAACATTCTTTTTTCACTCGCCCTACAGTAGAGTTCCGCGGGAGTTTACACCATGGCCACACCATTTCCCCCTGTTTGGACACCCATAGATACGTTGAAAGATAAGCTATCCCGGGATTTCTTGTTTTTCCTAGAACGATCGGAACTCATCGCCTTAAAGAATGTGATGAGTGTATTCAGTCATCTGAATTCCTCGTCCTTTGCTCGAGTTTGAATGGAGATAATTGCTCGACTGGATTTTGCTCTAGGGGTGTACCAAGAAAACTATCAAAAAGGCTGGTGTCAACTCCCGCGGAAGTCCACTGTTCCTCTTTGTAGATTTGAAAGAAAGTTGAAAATCCAGCGATACACCTGTAGCTCATCAACTTGGCAAAACCAAAAAATGCCATCTGTCAGGGACGGAAATGAGATCTTCTGAGTGGTTGATCATTTTTTAAATAATCATCTTTTTTTTTAAACACTGGATGAGACAGCTTATCCGATAAATGTTTTTTCCTTTTAGTGATTTTAATTGATCGCAAAACCTTTCGCAGAAAGTTATATAAGATTTGATTCATAAGTTAAGATGACCTTTTTCGTTAGAATGGTAAGATACATCCTCAGACTAGTTTTGAATTTTGATGGTGATAGATTCTATAGATGCTATAAAATACTCAAAGTATTCAGAATTATAAACAAATGTACTTAATATTAAAAATAAATATAATATAATATATAATACTTATCCTATTATGACTGTGATTTATTATTTTTGAAAAAATACAATCGCCAGACAAACGTCAAATCAATCATTAACTGATAATTAGTTTATAAATAAGGTTGTGTTTCAATGCATACATAGTCTGCCCCCAACATCTAGGTGCAACCATTGTTGCTATGGATTTGTTTTCTATGGGCAAAAACATGCAAACAACTGTTACCTTGGTAACAACGGGTGCCCCTAGGTTTAGGGGACGACTATAAGGGCTGTGTGCACAGACAACCGTCAAGTTTAGTACGAGATTAGTTGCTATGGATTTATTTTCTATATGGGTAATAACATACAAACAATTGTTACCTTGGTAACAACGGGCGCCCTTAGGTTTATGGGACGTGTTTATTTTTCATGTGTCGTGTAGTGTAACGTGTATAATTTGGTTAGCTGAACGGTTCCCCAACGGAAGATAACATTCAGAGTAAGACCGTTGTTGATGTTACATGTCATGTTCTTTTGATCGCCTCATCGCACATTCTCTCTGGCGACGGAAATATTTCAAATTTACTCAAATACATTAAATGATTTCACTCAGCCCATTGGTGGTTGACGGGATGTAAGTCTTCTTATTCGCCGTCTCTAAATACACGGTTTTCTGTTTGACGGGTACTATCCAACTCCACGTAGAGTGTTTTCCCTTTTTGGCGAAACAATTATGGCCAATAAGATTTACACAAAACAAAACTCAACTGGCGGAAGATCCGTAGATCTTACGGAGGAGAACCGTCTGAGCAATCAAACTTAAAATGAGTGTAGACTAAACGTAGGCTTCTATCACCCAGAACAAGAAAAAGCTTTTTGTCTACACTTTACACTGACCTACTTATGTTTTGAGGGTATGGTGTGCATGCATGCTCACACTACTTCCATATATAGTCTCAGAGAAGCCTAATATACATTTAATATAAGTTTTAAATACGTTTATTTATTTAGGAAGTTTACGGTTTTACCATCGGTGGAAATATAATGCGTTTTTCATGATAAGTGCTTTCCTTATTTTGAATTATTACTCTACTTGTTTTAGCTACATGAGCCGAAAAACAGTTGTAGAAAATAATAAATGCCCCTCTTTGGGTGTGAAAACAACGTGAATATTAAAATTTAAAAAAAAAATAAATACATACATTCACATTTAGAGTCTACCCACTCGGTAATGAAACTGAATTTCAGTGGGGGACTTTAATTTAAAGCGACTAAACCAACCCTGTAGGCTTCAAACACCATCGACGAGTGAGCGATAACCAATCAAAGATCGATATTTCATATACGAAACATGTGAATCAGTGATTGGACAGTACGAACACCTGCGGACAAATGTCAGAATCAACAAGGCCGTTTCAGAACAACTTTGAATGTTTTCCTCAGTCACTATAGGCGATTGCTGGGATTGACATATCAACCCTCGGACATTGCTTCCCGAGTACCGCTGTCTAGTTGGTACCCTGAAGAGATAGCTACATGACATGCAAAGTCCGTGGACAGGTACGGACAGTAAAATATTATTTTATTTTCATTTTTAACGCTCGTGTGGACATTGTTTCTTAAGTACCGCAGTCTAGTTGGCACCCTACATGTCATGCATTGTCCGCGGACTGGTACGGACCAAAAATTATTATTTTATTTTCATTTTTATCGCTCGTGTTTGTCAATAAACTGAGATTTTTAATGACTCGTTGATAAGATTGGTGATACAGATCAAACAGGTATATAAGCCAGGTGGGCAGTGATTAGCCCAACCATTGGCTCGTCATGAAGGTCTTTGCATTGGTCGTCCTACTCGTGGCTGCTGCCCAGGTAACTCAACCTGTTAACCACTTGGTTCTGTCAAGTAGGTTCATGTATTTGTGTTAAGGAAATACTAGTTACACTTCTTTCTTTGTTTCTGTCTTTCTGGCTGTCCTTCTCTCTTTCTTTCTTTCTCTTTTTCTTCCTTACTTTCTTTCTGCTTTTCTGCCTTCTGTCTTACTTTCTTTCTTTCTTTTTTCTACCTTCTTTCATTCTTTCATTCTTTCTTTCATTCATTCATTCATTCATTCATTGATTCATTGATTCATTCTTTCATTCATTTATTTATTCATTCTTTCATTTATTCTTCCATTCATCCATTCATTCATTCTTCCATTCATTCTTCCATTCATTCTTCCTTTCATTCATTCATTCTTTCATTCATTCTTCAAATCATTCTTCCTTTCATTCATTCATTTATTCATTCATTCATTCATTTTATCTTTCTCTGTTTGTTTGTTTGTTTGTTTGTTTGTCTCTTTCTTACTTCCTTTTTTTCTTTCTTTCTTTCTTTCTTTCTTTCTTTCTTTCTTTCTTTCTTTCTTTCTTTCTTTCTTTTCTTTCTTTCTTTAATTTGTAAAGAACCTTTAATTGTGCTTTGGAACAAACAGTGTATGGAATTGTAGCTGACCTTGTTTCGTTCTTATGTTGTAGGCAGCGAAATCGAAACCCAAGAAAGCGTTCCTGGACATTATCCGTAAGTCCTGTTAGGTACCAGCGTCAAAGTAGCATATTGCACCAGAAGTTAAGATTCATTTTAAATAATTATTTCTTCTTCCAAAAAAGAAATCTACTTTAATAGGGAAGTCTCATCAAAAATAAATATTCCTCAAAGCACCTAAAAATGAAAGATCATTTTCTAGAAATACGGGCGGTATAATTTTTATATCTGAGAAGCTTATATTTCCAATTCTATTAGCATTTTAAGTTTGAAATTTGGAACTTCCCGTTCCGTAATTGAAAAACGGCTCTTGACGTCATATTTCATGTAAACAACTGCCTCCTTGAAGTATTCTTAATAATATCAACGATATTAACAACATTAGGTTGGACATTTTACAATATCTAGGATGCAGTGACTTTACAACAATGCCTTTAACCACTGTTTTCTTCAAAAAATACATTTTGATACAGTATTTACCAAAACGTGTTTAAAATAATGCAATTATTTAACATATTGTTGTTAATTAATGTTGAGCAGTGTTCATTTACTAACTAGAAATAAACTTTGGTCCAGTTAAAGTCTTATGAGAGCAATAATCTTCTAAAGGGTGGGATTTCAGTACTATTTGCATGATATAAAATTATTGTTTACTGAGATATGACGTCAGAACCTTTTAATCACGAGCAAGATGGCGCAGGTCCGTTTCTGAGCGTGTTTTGACAGCAATATCTTAGACTTGCTGTTAAAGCGATGTTAATGCACCTTTTGAGCTACACTGGCCATCCTGTCCTTCCATGGGACAGGAAAACAACAATATAAATAATTAATTTTTTACCTTTCGAGCCGAAACCAATTAGTTCCCGTTTATTTTAACTTGAGGTAACCAGTAAGCAAATAAAAAAAAAATGTGTGAGCCTTCCCTATTACATGCTCATGCCAAACGTGATTCCAAAATAAAATATTTATATTTCTTTTAATTTGTAATTCTTTATTCGATTTGTAGCACTGAATTTTATCTGTAACAGTAATAGTTGTAGTAGTTGTTGTGGTAATATTGCAAATAGAGAGGTAGTTATACAGTAGTAGTAAGAACAGTAGTATTAGTAGTGGTAGTAGTGGCGGTAGAAGTAGTGGTGGCATACTAGCCCCCACGTAAGTACTCGCATACCGTTCTCAGATCCTTATCTTCTGCGCCTCTCGCAGGCGATAATTCAACGGAAATCAACATATTCCTGTCGTTCTTCAATACATTTGTAAATACATTCTTCCGCTGAGTAGAGTGCACACGCCTGTTAGGCCACGCCCACCGTTACAGGTTACCTTAGACCATATAGGGGGGTAGACGGATAGCTCGGCTCTCTTCGTGAAGCCGAGCTGCGGCCAGGCTGCGGCAGTTCCAAGAACGAGGTCTGGGCAAAACATTAAAGATGGTGAACTCTTGCGCCGCGTTTGGCTGTACGTCAAGAGCTGGAAAACAGTCTGGATTATCATTCCATGTAGTGTATGGGGACCACAACATTTACAATGTTCTTTTTTCAATTTAATTGTAAAAAGCACTAGGGCCCTGTTTATTATTTCCATTAATACTAAAAGTTTGAGTATGTTACAAGAAAATTGTTTATTATTTGGTCCATCCCAGTGTTGCAAATGTTAGGATCATGTGTTGCTAAATCGTGAATGGTCTAATCAATTTTATCTCTGCTTACTTGGCTTATGTTGATTTAAATTGTGATAACATGCTAGTAGGGTACCCAGAGGCGGACTGGGGGGGTAAGGGCCCTGTACGGAAAAGGATCTTAGGGGCCCCGGGACTTGGCGAAGCTTTAAGAGGTCTAGGGCGAAGCCCCAGCCGCCGGAGGCGAAAATTTTTCAGCCTATTATTTTGTTTGGAACGCATAAAAACACGTTTAAAAATCGATAAATGATGATGGTTATGTGTAACAACGACGTGTTGAACTGTGAACACCACTTTAAAAAACGAAATTGAAGAAGAAACTATCCCACTGGCAGTTGTATATTTCAAACTAATTGTTTCACAACCCTCTACAGATATTGACTACCAGACTAGTTGTCCGCTCGCATTGTGTTTTTTGTACTCGCAACGAGGGAGCGGGATGTAGCTGGGGTCTGGGGCAAAGCCCCTGCCGTCGGAGGCAATGTCGCCGTAGGCAAAAAAATTTTCGGCCCTGCATGATGCTTAGGTTGGAATTCATAGTCGACCCCTACACCTAGGGGCGCCCATTGTTACTAAGGTAACAGTTGTTTCCATGTTATTTCCCATAAACAAAACAAATCCATAGCAACAATGGGTGCCCCTAGGTGTAGGGGCTGACTATGAATTCCAACCTTAGTGGTTTAAAACGAGTTTTGAGGCGAAATCGTATCATGAAAAACAATAAAACTAAAGTAATATTGCACTGATAATTCCTTACGTCATATAGGTCTAGGAGGAGTTTGATCCTGACATTTGATAAATAATCTTATGGCTAGTGCTGCGCAGGATCGGATTTCAGTTGGCGCCGATAGATATATTTTTGCCACAAAGTTCGCTTTTTAAAATTTTAAACGCTTACAGACACGCGTTCAGCCCGATTTGTCAGTCAGCTATTTTATGGAAAGTGGTTTTGTAATGACATTCGACTTGAAAACTCCTTTATTTCATTTTTACTGAGCCTGGCAAAATAGTCCTTTCAGAATAGTCCTTTCAAAGTTTACACGCAAACAATCAAGAGTCACCCTCAAGTAGCGAGCTAGCGAGCAGAAATCTTGAGGGTTCTTGTATCCTATTGATTTGTTTAGAACGCATATAAACACGTGTATAAATCGACAAATGATTATAGGTGTGTCGAACAACATGTTGAACTGTGACCACCACTAACAAATTCAATCCCACCACTGGCCTTTGGATATTTCAAACTATATTATTTCCTATTAAGTATGTGCAAGTGCAACAACATGCTGAACTGTGAACACCACTTTAAAAATTAAATTAAAGACATTTCCAGCACTGGCATGTTTTTATTTCAAACTAAACTATAAAAAAGTAAGCTCTGAGGAGGAAAGCGGAAATCTTTGTAGTACTTCTAGATGGCCTATATGTTACTTTGAGATACATATGCTCTTCTTACTATTGTTTCATAATCTATATAGCGTAAGATATTTTCAGGGTGTTGGGTGGTGGCCTTCAAGGGGGCCCCCACCCGGGGGGGCCCCGTACGGGTTTCCGTAGTTCCGTACCTGCCAGTCCGCCCCTGAGGGTACCCCCACCCAGTTGTAATTTAAGAACTTCGTACTGTTTATGAGGAATATTTCGAAAGAAGGAGACAAATATTACATTATGACGACAGTTTATTTACTGTATACAATTTATATTATAACGATGTGAATTAAAAGTGATATTTAATAAAATACATTACTATTTACATAGTGAATGTTGTCTTGATCATTTTTCACCAAAGAACCCATGTTCTTTACAATGCTATTATTTGTATGCCCTACTAAAACCAAACAATAACAGAGTGATTTTGTTAGTAACATCTGAAGTACCTCTCGTCTCCCTGCTAGGGTTGACATATTTTTGAAATTATGTGCTTAAAATTGGTAATACAAATCCTCTGTTACTAGAAGGTATGTATTACAGTTTACTCTCTACAATAATTTACATGTTTCCAGATTGTATATTAAGTTTAGCAGCAAGCTCAGATTGAGCCTCCTTCAAATTCAATGCAATCATTCTTCATTAGAGCATGTTGGCCTAGAGCTATTAATACATTAACACGTTATTTTTTTTTTAACAACAAATTTGAAAATATAACTGCTGTTTAGCATTAAGCCCTAGCTTAGCTTAGCTTTAACCCACTTTATACTAGGTTTGTTCATGTGGGTTTTTGGTTGAAACCACAGGTTTTTTTTTTGGCTGGGCAAAATTTTTAACCCCCCCCCCCCCCACTTCTTTTCTACAGCAGCATCACTTGCATAATAGGCCTACAATTTGCACCTTTACTGAATATTTTTAATGTAACAAAATTCCATTCTAAATTCTTTCTATTATTACCCTTTCATTCCAAGTGCAAAAGGTTCCATATTATGTCATCCTGGGTTTTCGATTGATTTTGTATTTTTCAGTTTCCCTGTAATCTGTATACATAGACCTGTTCCAATTTCTTTTTCAGAAAACATTTTCTTTCCGGATATAAAAATATACAGTAGGCATGCGAGGTTTTGAATGTTGGGGTTTGAAGGTGTTAATCTGGCATATTCCCACGTAACACATAGAAATAAATTTCTATCGGAATAACGTTAAAATACATTAAGAACTTCCTTGACTTGGTGTCCCAAAGCATAAATATGCATGAATATATTTTTTTAAATCACCACATTCTTTAAAGTAATGAGATATTCCTACTTAAAATACGCGAAATTACTGTACGTTTCAATGCCACTACGCGCTTTTTGCCCAGACCGACTTCCGAGAATCGCTCCCTCTCTCTCACTCCTTTTGTTCTCAGCTCGGCTTCAACCGCTGCAACGGCAGGTATAGGCGCGCACTCTGTCCACCCCCCTATATGGTCTAAGCAGGTTACCAATGGAAGATCGTTAATTATACCTAATGGACATGATTCAGTATGGAGGTAGGAACTAAAGTAGAAAATTAAGTTGGTACCATTGGACTCGTAAGTATGAGAATACTTACGTTGTATCAACTTTAGAGGCCAGCGGATTATGTGTGTGGGTAGTGAGTACTAAACTTTGTCTCATCGTAGGATGAGACTAGTCAAATCGGTTTTTCCGCTCTCCAGATTTTGTGCAACCCTAATTGTAGCTCGGCGCTTACAGCCCAACTGATGAATGGGATGACAGCTTCCCTAATTGATTCACATGATCGCGGTCAAATACCAGAAATAACTACCATTGCAATATTATCGGCAACTGAATTAGCACTACTACAACTTATAAAATAACAGAAGGTTTTTATTTTTGGTATTTCAAGAATGTGAAATTTTGAATGGAAGCTCTACTTTGAAAACTGGGCAAGTTATTGAGTTTTTAGTATTGTTTTAAATATTACGGCCATTGGAACAGGTCTTAATTCTGAGAAAATGTTCAATCATCATACTGTATTAGGATTTTCGGTTATGCACGATAAGCCGATAATTGCTTGTCAAGAATGTCGAGTGGACGAAGCGCGCGGGTGTTCACAAGGAAGGAATCTCAGGGGTTGGTAAAACCCCACTCTTGCAGTGGCATTTGCCATTTCTCGCGGTCTCATCCTGCAGTGAGACAAAGTTTAACGCCAATATCCGCTGTTCCAGCCGGCGCCCCCGCCCCCGTAAAAGGCGAAACGACGAGGATCGTGAATGGTCAGAAGGCGAAACGAGGTCAGTTCCCCCACATTGCTTTTCTGGAAATGGATGGTTATGACTCGTGCGGCGGCAGTCTGATCTCCACACAGTGGGTCCTCACTGCTGCACACTGCGTAGAAGGGTGAGTTCGACGACACTTGACTCCTTGATTAATAGCTTTCTTCAGGGCCGTAACTAGGAGTGGTAACTAGGGTACAAAATCGGGATTTACCATTTTCAATTTCTGAAAAAATATCTCACTGTTAACGTAATTAACCGCAAGCTAAATACACTAAAATTTATTTGAAAACATGCTTAATCCTCGTTAAAACACTCCAACACACTCTATAAGAATTGACAAATTTCCGGGACTGTGCGCCCCGGACCAGCATTGGCTGGGGGGGGGGGGGGCCTCCCACCCAGATCTCCCATTGTACTTTGCCCAAACAAATCTGGGTGATTTCTTTACCTTAGTTACGGCCCTGGCTTTATTGTATAAATACCTTATCGTGGTGGGCAGGTTTGAGTTCTCCGCTGATCCTGAGAACTATGCCAGTGGAAGCGTATGCTTCTGGTAGGGCCACCTTAGCCGGACAAGACGGGGTGAGGAAGCCAGACGAAAAGCAGTCCACGTCGTCCCATTTCTTTTTTACGTACTAGTTGTCGCTTTCTTCCAATCACCCACCGATATCATATAACCTAATGGTCGAGTATGTAGTTGAAACCCAGTTATATTAATAATAATAATAATAATAATAATAATAATAATAATAATAATAATTATAATAATAATAATAATAATAATAATAATAATAATAACTCTCAATACAATAACACAAGATAAAACCTGGGTAACATCTTAATAGGCCCACTTCATTTGAACCCATATCGTGTTATTAAGGGGCGGTCCCCACTTCCACGTGAAACTCTATTTACTGGGCCTGATGGTTTCGTTGTTAGGTAGCGAAGTCAAGCCTGACAAAACAACTATTTCAAACTTCTCGATTTGTTTATCTGTTCAGCCAGACTGGAATTCTATTATAGCTTCAAAGTGGGCACACCATCTGGGCCATGGGGAAGAATTCCACGCTGGGTGACTCTGCCGATCGTAAGATGCGGTCTTAAAAAATCTCTTATCACAAAAATAATTATAATACTACAAAATAATGTTATTTACATAGTATCTAGTGTGGAGAATACTATTGGAACGTACCTCTAACGCACGCGCTCTTTTCTCCACAGATTCCGAAGCTTCGTGATCATCCTCGGTGCGCAGAGCCTAAGCGCCAACGAGCCCGGGAAGATCACGGTGACGACCACTACTAAGATCCTGCACGAGGGTTTTGTCCGCAAACCTCTCGTCAATGACATCGCACTCCTCAAGCTGCCGAAGCCCGTCACACTCAGCAGTATGTATATATATAAATAAATATATATATATATATATATATATATATATATATGATTTTTTAGATTTTGTTGGTAGCAATATGTAAAGTAAGGATACATTTTTCGGTTAAACCAATCCAAATTTTATTTAAAATGATAATTCAACGTTTTAACGACTCTAGCGTCGTCTTTTTTAAGATATACAAACATAAAACACAAATAAATAAAAAACCACAACAACCAAAAAACACTTGCATATAAAATGGAAAACACTGCCCCAGCGATACATCACTGGGTAGCTCTAGCCAGCTTTTTGAATTTGCTTCTGGTTATGGGTCCCCCCTGAGACACTGCTGGAACTCTTTGTCTCTGAGAATTGTAAGCAACAGGCTGATTGATGGCTGGACACACCTGCTGGATTTTAAGGTTAGCCACAATCGGTTTCCAAGCCGAAGGTAGTCTTTGAGCGTCATCTCGCTTGTTCAGGTTATGAGGGCGCTTCTCAATCTCAATTGCTTCCCGGATTAACCTCGCTCGAAGATTGTCCACTGAAGCAAGAAGCCTTACCCCGGCAAAGTTAATGTTAAAATTTGGATTGGTTTAACCGAAAAATGTATCCTTACTTTAAATATATATATATATATATATATAGTCGTACATACCTTCGGTAATGCTTACGTCATCAACCAATGACGTCACACTCAGCAGTGAGTATATACAGGCGTCGTATAGTTCGGCCAGCAGCATGTGACTTGTTTCGTTTCCCTCAAAGGGACAATGGGCTGTGTTTGTTTATCACAGTTTCAACGCAAATAATCTTATTGTACTCCCAATAACGCCTAGCTGTCTGGCACAATAATTGGCTGCAATGTTGCCAGTGCAAGTTCGAAGGGTTCTTTTCACTGGTAGCATCTTAAATTATTTTCATTCACAAAGCATTAATCAAGCATTCAATTATTATTCACAAGGTATTATTGCTTGCGATTGGGGATGAAAGAGATATTACGGAGAGAGCGAGAGAGTGAGGTAGAGAGATATGCATTCTTCGCCAAATACACATCTTGGCACCGGAGGAAGCGGTCGCAAGTGGTCAATTAGGGAGGCTTTTTAGTTTAAAACCTACCGCCTAGGCCAATGTCCGCAACAAACCGTCTTTTCATGCTGGAAGAACTATACAACAACCTCGGCAATGCTTTTTTCATCAATCAATGACGTCACACTCAGCAGTGAGTATAGAGTCCGTGGTCCCGACGCGTTAACTTGCAATGTGTTGTCGTCACGGATTATGAAATAGTGAACGCGCGTGACAACTACCAACCTTAATCTAGTTGCATCCCGTTCTCCTGCCTCAAGGGAGTATTCACGTGACGTAACATCGGCCATATTGGAGGCCACCTATAGTACTTTTTCAAGTTTCATTTAGCTGTCAATAGAAAACAAATTATATTGTTTACGAGGAAATATGACTTGTTTAAACACGTATATCCCCCCATTAAGTATACGAAAATGATTATTGTATGCTTTCGTTAACGATTTAATGAGTAATCGAGACAAAATATTTTTTTTTTTCTGTTGATTTTAAGTGATAATAGCAAACCAAAATTAAAGAACAGTTGAATGTGCATCAAACGCCAGCTGAAACATAGTAACAATGAACTACCAATCACATGCCTTTGTGGCCTCCAATGGGGCCACCATGCGCAATACGTGAACACACCATCGTCCGCATGTTGTCTTACGTGGTGGGGTCGCATTCCATTCACGGTTGGTGCAGTCAATGCAGTGGTCAATAACTATGCAGCTATCGGGCAATCTCGAGTTGAATACCATTGAAATAGACCATGTGGAGCGAACGTCTCTTCTCAGAATTTTAGGGGACACCTTGCTTCTTACGGCGTCGCTAGTATAGCAGAAACGAAACGTTTAGAGCTAATAGCCCATGTTTGTGTATTGAATGGTAATAATCGTTTTGTAAACCAAGATTTACTAGAAAAACACGGTTGCCAATTTTATAAAAACAGAAGTCGAAAGAATGTCACCCTTTGAAAGAAAAAGAAGTGCAAGGAAATAACAACAGCGCGCTACCTGTTGGCCTTTGAAACCTTATAATACGGTCTATTAGACACACATTGGTCATTAGCTCTAAACGTTTCGTTTCTACTATGAGCGGACAGGCTTTACCACCCGCTGGATGATATTTCTTATCACATTGTCGGTAATTGTATTGTATTGTATTGTATTTTATTGCAGCTGTTGGATTACATGGAGATGTCGTAGCGAGTACGGGTCATCGTAATATAAGCATTGTCAAGTTTTTTAAGATAATTTTACATTAATACTTACAGACTAGGTATAAATTATAATGATGATAATTAAATATACACTCTACATATTGTGTGAATTGCTACTGATAATATCTATAAGTATCATACATTTGACTTTTATCTTAGTTATATACATAGAATGTAGGCTACTACTGGCTGTACTGTCTTATGAAATCAAAAATTGAAAACAATTTATTTATAAGTTTCCCTGAAGCTATCAACACTGTATAGACATTTTCCTATCAAGTAATTTCTCAGTTTTAATTTAAACATATTGAGGTTTGTGACATTTTTTATTTCATTGGGCAGGTTGTTGAACATCATCTTCCCTGCATAGACAGGAGCTTTGTCGATTATCTTCAATTTAGTGGTTGTCATGTGTAGGTTGGCCCGGTTTCGTGTATTGTGCTGATGGGTATCGGAGTTTTTCAATAAAGCATCATGATGGTTTTCTCGCACATACATTATAACTGCATAAATGTACTTGGAAGGGACTGTAAGGATTTCTAGTGATTTAAAGTATTCTTTGCATGATTGTGTTGGTTTAAGGTTTAATATATAACGTATTGCCCTCTTTTGAAGCCTGAAGATTTTTAAGGTGTTTTTCTTGCTGCTATTTCCCCAAATTACTATGCCATAATCTATATAAGACTCAATAAGCGCATGGTAGGCAGATTTTAGTAAGCTCATATTACAGTATTGTTTTAGTTGTTTTATTACAAATATGCCTGAACTTATCTTCTTAGCAATGAACTCTACATGATCATCCCATGTGAGGTTTTCATCTATATACAGCCCCAAAACTTTAGCTACCCTTACCTGCTCCAGTCCTTGTTCTCCTATAAATATATCAACCTCCCTTCTGCACTTGTTACCTGGGTTGAAGACCATTACATTTGTTTTAATGGAATTTACTTTAAGACAGTTATTTTCAAATTGTTGCACTACGTTATTTGTTTCAACAAAAGCATCGACCTCAAGTCCCTCAATTGTCTTATGAGATATGGTTAGAGATGAGTCGTCAGCAAAGAGAGTCATTTCACCCTTTAAGACCCTCTCGGGAATATCATTTATACTGATATTAAAGAACAACGGACCATTAACGGAGCCCTGCGGCACGCCATGCTTCATGACCTGTACTCTAGATTTATAAGTCTGGACTTGACCTTGCCTGTTTTCCTGCTTTATTTCCACATACTGTTTTCGATTTGCTAGATATGACTGTACCCATTTCAATGCTACACCCCGAATCCCATAGCATTCTAATTTTTTGACTAGTATATTATGGTTTACACAATCAAATGCCTTGGATAGATCCATAAATACTGCCATGGTTCTGTTGTTTTTGTCAATGCTTTCGATAATGTTATTTATAAAACATGCTGTCGCAGTTATGGTTGATCTTTTTTCCCGAAAACCATGCTGCCGATTTGAAATCAAATTCCGGGATTCTAGATACTTGGTAATTCTTCTATTAAAAGCCATTTCAAAAATTTTTGAGAAAGCTGGTAGCAATGCGATTGGTCTAAAGTTCCCTACATCTGCAACATCAATTTTCTTGGGAATGGGTATTATTTTAGCAAGTTTTAGTTTTTCTGGAAATTCTCCTACCATAAAAGAGAAATTTATAAGATGAGTTAGTGGTGTTAGTAGTTGACTAGAGCATTCTTTTACCAAGAATGGTGGAATTTCATCAAAGCCAAATGATCTTTTATTTTTTGTTTCTGATATCTTTTGTACCTCGTATTCATTTACAAAATAAAGCATCATCTCATGGTCTAAATAACTAGGTAGGCTAGCATTGGCTTCTAGAGTTACCCTAACGTCATTGCTGACAGCTAATTCTGCGACCGAAGAGTAATAATCATTTAGTGTGTTTACCATGTCACGTGGGTCAGTGTGGATTTTGTTACTATGGGAGATAGATAAGATATTAGACTTGTTACTGCTCGTTTTGCTACCTCTTTCATTGTTTACTGTCTGCCAGAGTGCCTTCATTTTATTTTCAGATGTGCAAATAAATTTTTGGACTGCTCTTGCCTTTGCTGATTTAACTACTTTCCTATATGTATTTTTATAGTTTCTAATATAGATTTGTGTGGATGTTTTTCTTATTTTATTCAAACAACCTGCATATATTTTAAGTTTTCTTTTTGAGTTTAATATTCCCTGAGTAATCCAGTTGTTATTTTTACTGTTATTTGATTTGATTTTGATTTTTCGTTTCGGACAAGCTATGTTCAAAAGGTGAGTAAATCTACTTAGGAAAGCCTCATACTTAGTATTTATAGTACTAGCTCTGTAGGTTTCTACCCACTGTTCTTTACCGAGGAGAGTTTTTAAATACGGTAGGTTGGGCTTTATGTCTCGACCTTCGAAGTATTTTTGTTTCTGCATGTTGCACCATGCTTGGGTTCCGTACACCTCTATCGTTTGCCCAAAGTGGTCAGCCACTGCAGTATTTATGACATTAGTTTTATAGCGAGTGGTTTTAAGGTTTGTTAGGATGTTGTCAATTAGTGACACAGAGGTGGCCGTTACCCTGGTCGGCTCGTTGATAGTTGTTTTAAGGTTATACATGTTAAGAAAAAGTTCAAATTTGCAAGTGGTTGCATTGTTTACTAGTGTATTTATATTGAGATCTCCACAGATAATAATGTCAAGATTTTTTCTTTCTATTGCATCTAGAAGCTGCGATATATGAGTAAAGAAAGTGTCTATGCTTCCACACGGGGATCGATAAATTATGACGATTAATATTATACTTATATTGTGGTAATTTACTACTGCCCCTGCATATTCAAAGTCTTTTTCTATCTCTAGCGGCTTGTTGATCCCATATTTAAGTTTACGGATATCTATCTCATGTGTTGCGCATATCATGACTCCCCCTCCCCTGCTTCTGGAGTGGCAGAAGCTATCTACTATGGTGTATCCCGGAAGTATATATTCATTCATCTCATGTGACTTTAGGGAATGTTCTGACATGCATATAATGTGTGGCGATTCTTCGCTTGCAAGCACTTGAATCTCAAGTGGTTTGTTTCTGACACTCTGGACATTTTGGTGTAGAATTTTAAGTCCTTTTGGTGTTGGCATTGCTTTATTTGACCGACTGTTATCGCCCTTTACATTTGAAACAAGATTATTTAGTGTTGAATTGAGGGTGATTGATTGGTTATCTAGGCTCCTATCCGATTGATTCAGTTTTATGTTTGTATCAGGCTTAATTACATTTAAATTTTGATTAATAAGTGTTGAATTTAGGGTGATTGATTGGTTATTTATGCTCCTGTCTGATTGATTTAGTTTAAGGTTTGTATTAGGCTTAATTATGGGTTGGGTATTGGCAGTAAAGGAACCCGAAAAGGAATACATTTATGAGTTGTTTTCGTTACTCTATCTGGTTGAGTGCGGGTGTTTAAATACTTCTCGGCTGGCTTTTCGACTAGCTCCTCGATTTCCTCGTCTCTCCCGGCGGAGTTCTCGGCTGGCCCCTCGGTCTTCTCGCCTGGCGTGTTGAGTTTCCCGGCTGGCCCCTCGGTTTTCTCGCCTGGCCCGGCGGACTTCCCGGCTGGCTCCTCGGTCTTCTCGGCTGGCCCCTCGGTCTTCTCGGCTGGCCCCTCGGTCTTCCCGGCTGGCCCCTCGGTCTTCTCGCTTGGCCCCTCGGTCTTCTCGCCTGGCCCCTTCGTCTTCCCGGCTGGCCCCTCGGACTTCCCGGCTGGCTCCTTGGTCTTCTCGCCTGGCCCGGCGGACTTCCCGGCTGGCCCCTCGGTCTTCTCGCCTGGCCCGGCGGACTTCCCGGCTGGCCCCTCGGACTTCCCGGCTGGCTCCTCGGTCTTCTCGCCTGGCCCCTCGGTCTTCTCGCCTGGCCCCTCGGTCTTCTCGCCTGGCCCGGCGGACTTCCCGGCTGGCCCCTTGGTCTTCTCGCCTGGCCCCTCGGTCTTCTCGCCTGGCCCGGCGGACTTCCCGGCTGGCCCCTTGGTCTTCTCGCCTGGCCCGGCGGACTTCCCGGCTGGCCCCTTGGTCTTCTCGCCTGGCCCGGCGGACTTCTCGGCTGGCCCCTTGGTCTTCTCGCCTGGCCCGGCGGACTTCCCGGCTGGCCCCTTGGTCTTCTCGCCTGGCCCGGCGGACTTCCCGGCTGGCCCCTCCGTCTTCTTGCCCGTCATGTTGAGTTTCACGGCTTGCGTTGCGATGGACTTTGTTGATGTGATGCTGTTTTTTATTGGGCTCGTTGACCTCAAGCACATCTGTGCCATATTGAGGAGGAAGTCCCCCAGTTTTCTTACTCCCTGTACATTCAGGTGTAGACCATCCTTTCCAATATCATCATGAACTAAGCAACAGTTAGCGTTCACAAAAATTGCACCAAGGTCTTCACTGATACAGCTTATCGCTTCATTTATCTTGTCGATTTTAGCATCTTCAGTATCTCGTCGATATGTGATGGCTGGTACAATAACTCTAGCATTTGCATATCTCCTTTGACACGAGCGTATTAGGTGGTACATATCGTCCATTATATCTTGCGGTGACCTGGTTACAATATTTGTGCCCACGTGTAGTGTTACCACTTCAATTTTAGCATCATTTTTGCTCTTCCCACTCTCAATTATGGTGCGGAGTTGGGAGGGTTTTATCCCTGGGTAACAACAGTGTTGCGATTCTTTGGCATTTTTTATGTTGTGGCAATGCTTGATCATCGAGTCTCCCCAGAATACAAGTTTATATTCGTTTGTGTTTGTTGCAAGTTTGTTATTTTTTGGTTTCAGTTGAGGCCTGTGACTTTGTTGACTATGTTTTTCCTTAGTTTTTCCTTTAATGTCTGTGTGGGGTTCAATGGTTGGAAATTCGTCTTCGTAGGGCCTAGACTTGGAATTCTTTGCTAGGCTTTGATAGTAGTTAGACGTCATTATGGGGTTTGTTTTCACAGTAACTCCTTGGTTGGGCCTAGTCCTACAGAAGCCCGATCTTGATGGTTGGTTCTTCCATTCGTGCGCCCCAGGGCCTATGCAAGGTTGACTTTCAACAAGCCTCTTAGGCTCTGTCTGTTCACACGAGGGGCTCGGCTTTGTGTGGTCAGGAATAGGCCTGTGCTTAGTATCTAACCTAGGCTGCTCTAGGCCTACTATGTTGTGAAGCTGGCCGCTAGGCCTGAGGTCTTGGCTTAGGCCATGTGCCTGCTTTTGTTGACTTCGGCCTAAGCCTACTTTGGTGGAGAGAGGTGCTTGCAGGATTGGATTCTGGCCTGTAGGCCTACATTCTTCGAGGTTTATGTGGTTAGACACAGAAGCACGGCTTAGGCCTAGGCCTACCTGATGTTGCAGTTCATCCTGGACTTTGAGCAGTTGTTTAGTGGTCTGTTGTAGGAGTTGGCGTAGATGTTGATTTGATAGCCTGTCATGTTCAACGTTGCCTAGTAGAACATCTATTACCCTGTTGGATCTGTTACAATCGGAACAAGGCATGCTCGTTCGATAGCGTGTAGGCCTATTGTAGCCTAGATGTAGATGCACGTGGTGGCAGGGCCGACAACAAGCGTGGCCGGTACCACGGAACACACGCACAGCACTTTCACTTTACACCTCTTCACAAATCCAGTCCCCACGACTCTCATAACAGTTGCACTATTAAAACAACCCCAACAACACACGAAACTACCAACTTAACTTCAAAATCACAGTTAATACTACCAGAATTAATTCAAAACGGCGGTGCGTGAGCGCTAACAACATTACGCTGCCGCCATCTTGGGAGTAAATTGGTTGTAAAGTAGTCGTACAATAACTTCGGTAATGCTGTCGTCACGGGTGGGTGAGCGGCAGCCAACCAGCGGGCGTGGCTAATTCAAATACCTGCTCGGGTTGGCCGAGACCGTAAGCACGTCATTGATTGATGACGAAAGCATTACCGAACTTGTTGTACGAGGACTTTATACACATTGTGCGCCTGGTGGTCATACTGAAGGCAACCATGGCATCCCACAAATTTCATCGGGCTCAAATTTGAGCATCACTAAAATAAAATGCCATAATATCTTCTTGGCGCTCAACATTGTGGTTATTGTTTGTTGACACCGCCATGTTTTTTTTTCAGACAACATCAAGTTGGTTTCACTGCCCAGCCGATCCGACGTTGGTAACAACTTCGCCGGAACCGCGGTAACCGTCAGCGGGTGGGGCTTTACAATCGGTAAGTTCTCATTTCACCAGAAAGATGAATAAATAAAAATAAAAAATACATGATTAGAGTATCCACTCAGTAGCAAGACCGTTTTTCAGTGGGTGTTTCGCCGGTTCGATTCCAGCCTCCAGCAGCCCTGACTGAAGACTTTTCCGAGGTTTTCCTCAGTCGTAAAGGCAAATGCTGGGATTGATTCCAACTAATATCTCCCGGACTTTCCGTTCCAGCTATCAAAACAGAAACACCCTAATAACCTAGTTAATCACTGAAGAGGGGAACATCAGGTAAAGTCGCTCCTCAGCATTTTAGGTGCTGGGGACGTCACAGAAGGGCGTGTCGGAGCCAGTCAGCGGGCGGCTTTCACCAATACTAACATTTGGTTGGCCGAGCCTCACTCATCTGTGACGTCACAGATGAGCGTGTCGGAGCCAATCAGCGGGCGGCTTTTACCAATACTCGTATTTGGTTTGCCACGCCTAACTCATCTGTGACGTCCCTAGCACTAAGGTAGCAGTGGAGCGATTTTAAAGCTGTTGTGCACCCTATAACGGGTATTCCCATGAAATGAACATCCAAACTTTACGGGGTGTGATTCTGTTGTAGATAATGAGTTTCCGGACGAGCTTAGTTATGTTGACCTGAAAGTTATGGGCAACGCTGACTGTGGGAAATACTATGGTTCCAATAATATCATATCCAACGTCCTCTGCTGTGCTGCCCCGGGTGGCAAGAGCACTTGCGACGTGAGTACACTCCTGCTCAGTGATGTGTTCGAGCCTACAGTAGAGTTCCGCGGGAGTTTACACCATGGCCACACCATTTTACCCCCGTTTGTACACCTATAGATACGTTGAAAGATAAGCTACCCCCGGATTTCTTGTTTTCCTAGAACGATCGGACCTCATCGTCTTGAAGAATGTGATGTGTGTATTCAGTCAACTGGATCCTCATCCTTAGCTCGAGTTTGAATAAATATAATTGCTCGAATGGACTTTGCTCTAGGGATGTACCAAGAAAAACACCTAAACGGTTGGTGTAAACTCCCGCGGAACTCCACTGTAGGCGGGCTTAAGCGCCGCCTAGGATCTTTTGTTTAGAGGCTAGGCTAGCCTGGGCGCTTTTTCACAGTAATAATGTTTTAATTTCTAGAATCCATGAAGTATTCACAGTATCTATAATTGAGAAAAAATATGTTACCTCAACGTCTTCTTGTATGCAGGTTTAATTTCTGAAAAATTTGTTTCCGGCCACCTAAAACAATCGCCATCGCCATCGCCCCCACCCCGTGCACACGTAAATTCCACCGCCTAGACACTTTATATTTTAAGAATACACCATTTCTCGTGCTTAGAGGCAGTATTTGGATTCACAAAAAGTCTTAACTTAGACCTGGTCTAAAGATAAGACCAACTCAGACCGGGCCTTTATGTTGCTCTCTAGTATTTGTTATTTGATAGGGTTTCTTAGCGACGTTGAGTCGAAGGTATGTTTACAGGTTCGTATCAGCCATTGGGGTGCCATTATCTGGTGGTCCTAAAGTTAGACCAGGCTTAATTTAAGACTTTTTGTGAATCTGGGGCCAGGAGTTTATGGTGAAATTTTTTGGAAATTTCGTTTTTACAATTTTAAAAAGTGGTGAAATGGTGATGATGATTGGCGATGAGTATATTCATGCTCAGAGGTGGGAGTTTATTGTGAATAGATTTTGAAAATTTCGTTTTTAAGATTTTTAAGATTTAAGGTCGTTTTTAAGATAAAAGGATACAGGATGACGTTGTCACATGGCTGTTTTAGGGTGACAGTGGTGGCCCCCTGATCCTCAAGGGATCCAACCCCCCAAAACAGATCGCCGTGACCAGTTTCGTATCCGTAGACGGATGTGCTTCGGGTAATCCTTCGGGATACGCTCGGCTTACTTCGCATCTTGACTGGATCCAGAAGAACACTGGCATCACCATCAAGTAAGCATCGCGTCCAGTCTACAGCCGAGTGTGCTTCGGTAACCTTCGGGATACGCTCGGCTCACGTCGCACCTTGGCCATCACCATCCACTGAGCTTCGTGACTACAGCCGAGTGTGCTTCGGTAACCTTCGGCTCACGTCGCACCTCGGCCATCACAATCTACTGAGGAATTCCTCAGACTTGCCAACCAAATTGTAACTACTGCATGATGTGTAATAAAGAATCTGTAAACAATGTTGATTAGTCATTTACATTTCCTCGCTTTCTTTGTTTCATTATTATAGTGGTTATTTCACACATTGTTTGTTGGAAATAAGATACAATTATTGCTGCTTCGTTGTATGAATTTGTTTGCAAGATACTTCCAAAATTTATCAAAAATACGGTAGCAGAAAATAAATGTCACCCATTTACATGCGTCAGCCATTTAATAATATTAATCTTGCTCTAGCTTAAGCTCTAAACCACATTCCAATTATTTTACCTGACGTGAATCAACTTTTCCAAGAAAATAGTTTATGTGTACCAGTATAGCTTCTCACATTATATGTAAACATATTCACAATATTATATGTTCATAGGTAAGGTTTCCAATTTTAAAGTTCTTTTTAGACAGTAAAATGGATAGGGATTCAGTATTAATAAGAAAAAAAACATTATCATCTTACAACACGCTTTACTCCCATTCAAATATTCAGATATCTTTAAATATAATAGTATACAATATTAATGTACAAATAAAATATAATTGTAAGGGAGAATCGGCCGCTTATTTACCTCTGTCACTCAGAGTTTTTAAGTCGTCGTACAGCAAAGTCGGTATGCTTCGTCATCAATCAATGACGTGTTTACGGTCTCGACCAACCCGAGCAGGTATTTCAATTAGCCACGGCCGCTGGTTGGCTGCCGCTCACCCACCCGTGACGGAAGCAATGCCAAAGTTGTTGTTCGATGACTATATACAGTGGCCGTCAACTAGTGATGAACCCCAGGTATAGACATTTCCCCTAGCAACCTTTCCCCCACCACCTTCCGCAACTCGACAGACCAGACCCGTCCCAACTGTTTACAAACCGCAGAAAGGTTCAACCACCTGCTCAATTAAAAGTGAAGTTGCGTACCAAAAAAATTAAAATCGTTGTAAGAACATTTAACTTCTTGTGGTTATGAAATTGTGAATTCAATAAAAAAATCAAGCAAACTACAATTTGATTTTTTTTAATTCGTCCATATTTGACTGAGAAAATCCGATAAATGTTTCAGCACATTCATTCAGTTAACAAATTGAAATATGTACCTGATTACGACAAATGAAAATTCTCAAAATCCTCGACATAATTACACTTACATCACCCATGTTGAACCTTTCTGCGGTTTGTAAACAGATGGGACGGTTCTGGTCTGTCGAGTTGCGGAAGGTGGTGGGGGAAAGGTTGCTTGGGGAAATGTCTATACCTGGGGTTCATCTCTAGTTGACGGCCACTGTAGTTGCTGTCCGCTCGTGCGGAATAAGCGGGTCTGTCGATCACATCTAAGTGACCAACGCTCCCTTAAACAGTTGTCACATCGCCGTTATTCATCAAAACATTCTTTTGTCACTCGCCCTACAGTACAGTAGTGTTCCGCGGGAGTTTACACCAAGCTTTCAGGTAATTTTCTTGGTACACCCCTAGAGCAAAGTCCAGTCGAGCAATTATCTCCATTCAAACTCGAGCAAAGGACGAGGAATTCAGATGACTGAATATGATAATGTGTTACTTGTTCCTCTCCATTAGACAGGTATTTGGTAATTACCAGGTATTATATACTTGTTTACTGCTGTTTTTTTACTTTGAGATATACTCAATAATTAGAGTTAAATTCGATTTAATTCAAATTTGCACATCTTTCTCATACAGATTACTTTTTTGATTTCATGTCTACGACAAAAATTGACAATTTACGCCGTGGAATAAAACGATTAAATACATTAGTAAGAGCTCGTAAATGGCGTTGTTTTTGTCCTACAGACGAAAATAAAAAAACATTTTCCATCAAAATTAAAACTTGCCAACAATTTTGCAACATTTGCATTAAAAAACATTATTTTGCTACTATTCATAAATGTAATCCGCAAAAAGAACGCAATTATTTTAATAGCTATAGCCATGTCCTGTTTTCATTCAATGTGCATGAATGCCTCACATTCTTCAAGGCGATGAGGTCCGATCGTTCTTGGAAAACAAGAAATCCCGGGGTAGCTTATCTTTCAACGTATCTAGGGGTATCCAAAACGGCGGGAAAATGGTGTGGCCATGATGTAAACTCCCGCGGAACACTACTGTAGAGTTCCGCGGGAGTTTACACCATGGCCACATCATTTCCCCCCTGTTTGGACACCCATAGATACGTTGAAAGATAAGCTACCCCGGGATTGCTTGTTTTCCTAGAACGATCGGAACTCATCGCCTTAAAGAATGTGATGAGTGTATTCAGTCATCTGAATTCCTCGTCCTTTGCTCGAGTTTGAATGGAGATAATGGCTCGACTGGACTTTGCTCTAGGACCAAGAAAACTATCTAAAAGGCTGGTGTCAACTCCCGCGGAAGTCCACTGTTCCTCTTTGTAGATTTGAAAGAAAGTTGAAAATCCAGCGATACACCTGTAGCTCATCAACTTGGCAAAACCAAAAAATGCCATCTGTCAGGGACGGAAATGAGATCTTCTGAGTGGTTGATCATTTTTTAAATAATCATCTTTTTTTTAAACACTGGATGAGACAGCTTATCCGATAAATGTTTTTTCCTTTTAGTGATTTTAATTGATCTCAAAACCTTTCTCAGAAAGTTATATAAGATTTGTTTCATAAGTTAAGATGACCTTTTTCGTTGGAATGGTAAGATACATCCTCAGACTAGTTTTGAATTTTGATGGTGATAGATGCTATAGATGCTATAAAATACTCAAAGTATTCAGAATTATAAACAAATGTACTTAATATTAAAAATAAATATAATACAATATATAATACTTAGCCTATTATGACTGTGATTTATTATTTTTGAAAAAATACAATCGCCAGACAAACGTCAAACCAATCATTAACTGATAATTAGTTTATAAATAAGGTTGTGTTTCAATGCATACATAGTCTGCCCCAACATCTAGGTGCAACCATTGTTGCTATGGATTGGTTTTCTATGGGCAATAACATGCAAACAACTGTGTCCTTGGTAACAACGGGCGCCCCTAGGTTTAGGGGACGACTATAAAGGCAGTATGCACAGTCACGTGTCAAGGTAAGTACAGGATTTGTTGCTATGGAATTGTTTTATTATATACTATTTTCCACAAGAAGGACCAACTCCATAGCAACCGTAGACAAATCACATACTTGACTCTGCATTCCGCTCTAAGTTTGTTTGTTTTACATTTGTCGTGTAGTGTAACTCGTAAGTGAGTGTAGACTTCTACAATTGATTTTGCTACGCACCACTCAGAATAAGAAAACGCTTTTTTTGTCAACACGTTACACCACGCTTTACACTGACCTACTTACGTTTTGAGGTTATGGTGTGCATGCATGCTCTCACTTTTTCCATATATATAGTCCCAAAGAAGATTAATATACATTTAATATAATTTTTAAATACATACGTTGATTTATTATGGATGTGTACGGTTTTACCATCGTTGGAAATAGAATGCGTTTTTCATGATTAGTGATCTCCTCATTTTGAACTCGCGCCTTTCATTACACTTCAGTGACTACATGAGCCGAAAAGCAGTTGTAGAAAATAATTATGGCCCCTCTTTGTGTGTAATACACCGTGAATATTAAATACATAAATACAAAAAAGAATCACATTTTGAGTCGACCCACTCAGTAACGAAACTGATATTGAGTGGGGGACTTTAATTTAAAGCGACTAAACCAACCCTGTAGGCTCCGAACACCATCGACGAGTGAGCGATGATTGATTGATTGATTGATTAATGGGGCTTAACGTCTCATATTTATGCAACGATGGCTAATCGAGACGATGAGCGGGTGATAATGAAGATGAGAAAGATGAAAATTAAGAATAAAGCCACATCCGAATCAGATCCATTGTACGTCGCGTGGGTCGTCATACGGGAGTCCAGCAAGGGAGGGCAGGGCCAAGTGGGAGGAGAAATATTCAATGGGACAGTGGGGGGGAAAGGGGATTGGGGTGTGGACTGCACTTCGTCTGACTTCTCCTCCTCGACCAGTCCGGCTAGGGTGGCCCTACCAGAAGCATACGCTTCCGCCGGCATAGCTCCAGGAATCATCAAAGCGCACAAACCTGCCCACCACGATAAGGTGGCAGTCCCTGGGCAGGACGAGTGAGCGATAACCAATCAAAGATCGATATTACAAAAACGAAACACATAAATCAGTGATTGGACAGTGCGAACACCTGCAGACAATTATGCCAGAATCGACAAGGCCGATTCAGAACAACTTTGAATTTATTGAGTGCGTCGTTGCTAGGGCGGCTCCAAAGTCACCGTTTACTTATTCCTAAGACCAGAAGTAATGGAACTGAATACTTCATAGAAGTTAAAAAAACTTCTGCCTCAAACGGAATTTAAACCCGGGACCTTCTGCTTTGGAAGCAGGGATGGTAACCACTGGACCAACGAGGCATTCACCAGTATTGTTCATTAGAGCGTAAAGTGATGTTAGTACGAGGAATGCGGGTCCCTGTCCGCCCAATGGACACGTCTGTGTTCAAACGTGTTGAAGTCTTCGTTCAATTTATGCTCGAGTACTTTCTCCTCCCTCTTCAGCCACCAGCGGACCAGGAAGAAGCAAGCGATCAGCAACACCACTTGTATCGCCATCCACCCTAGGATGATGCCGAGGAAACTCGCGTACGAGACACACACCAGGGCGTCGTAGTCTGAACACAAGCACACACAAGCAAACACAAGCAAACACAGGCAAACACAAGCAAACAAGGTCTGTATCACCGTTGCACCCTAGGATGATGCCGAGGAAACTCGCGTACGAAACGAACACGAGGGCGTCGTAGTATGAATACAAGCAAACGTAAGCAAACACGGTCAAACCCAAGCAAACACGATCAAACACAAGCAAACACAAGTAAAGACAATCAAAATCGATCAAACACAATCAAGCCCAAGCAATCACGGTCTAGCTCAATAAAACACAAGCAAACACGGTCAAACACGGTGCTTTTGGTAAAGAGTTTGCCCCGAATTAAGTGTTCTACAGCCTTTTTTATGCTCGCTAATTCAAAGAAAAATCAGAGAATCCTAGGATTTTAATTGAGAGAACTCAGTTTTAAAGCATTTCAAGGAATTTTTACCAACAGAAATCACCGGATAACCTGTGTAATTTCAATGTCCAGTTAAAGTGTCAAGTACATTTAACTGTCAGGTAAGCCCAGCTTGGTATATTTCTATTGAGCGTTGTCATGGTGAAAACAATTTAACTAAAAAGTTGATTTTAGCTGGACATTGAAGTACCGGCCCTAATGCCCCTAATTTCAATGTTCAGTTAAAGAGTAAATTAAATTTAACTGTCAGGTAAGCCCAGTTTGGTATATTTCTATTGGGCGTTGTCATGGTGAAAACAATTTAACTGAAAAGTAAATTTTAACTGGACATTGAAATAACGGCCTTAAGTCGTAAAGGAACGAGTAACGAAGGGCTACAACTCACTGATGGTCGCCAGCAGGATAGTCTCGTTGCTTGTCACGGTCTGTGAGAGAAGCCGAGGGTCGCCGGGGTTCTTCGGTCCGAGTACGGTGAAGGCCAGCTCCAATGGCAGCTCGCGACGTGGCAGCCAGGAAGTCGTGGCCACGCCCATAGGTGGAGAGTCTGCCAGCTCCAATGGCAGCTCGCGACGTGGCAGCGAGGGAGACGTAGCCACGCCCACTGAAGACGAGTCTTCCAGCTCCAATGAGCGCTCACTACGCGGCTGCGAGGGGAATTCCCCAGTTACTGAAGACGAGTCTGCTAGCGTCCTCTTGCGACGATGCGTTGGCAACGGGTTTCCATTGGTGCAGAACACCTGTACAAACAACTTGTTGCTCGTATGTTTGTCAAGTTCAGGGCCCGGATTCACAAAAAGTCTTAACTTAGGCCTGGCCTAACTTCAGGACCACTACGCCATTGGCTGATACGGACCTACACATAGCCTCGACTCGACGTCGATAAGAAACCCTCGCAAATAACAAACACTTGAGACCAAAATTTAGGCCCTGTCTGAGTTGGTCTTATCTTTCTTCAAAGATGGTGGCAATACGTCTATGACTTCGATGTGTGAACGTAAATAAATATCGTTTAAGGCGCGTTCAGACAGAATGACTATGGACTAAGACTTAACAACCAGTGACTAAGGACGTGTCCGAATTCCTCTTTATCATTGCTAACTCTAGGTCTAAGTCTTCATTTGACGTCATCAATCATCGGTGACGTATGAATTACTGTCCGAAATCGTTAAGTCTAGGTCCCAGGGACTGCCACCTTATCGTGGTGGGCAGGTTTGCGTGCTTTGTTGATCCCGAGAGCTATGCCGGCGGAAGCGTACGCTTCTGGTAGGGCCACCCAAGCCGGACTGGTCGAGGAGGAGAAGTCAGACGAAGTGCAGTCCACACCTAATCCCCTTTCCCCCCCACTGTCCCATTGAATAATTCTCCTCCCACTTGGCCCTGCCCTCCCTTGCTGGACTCCCGTATGACGACTCACGCGACGTTCAATGGATCTGATTCGGATGTGGCTTTTTTCTTCATTATCATCTTTCTCATCTTCATTATCACCCGCTCATCGTCTCGATTAGCCATCGTTGCATAAATATGAGACGTTAAGCCCCATTAATCAATCAATCAATCTAAGTCGAAGTTTAGACCTAGCAATCGAAAGTGCACGCTCGTTATAAGTCTAAAAATGGCGGACGAAAAAAACAGCTGCGAGAAGGAAGACGGAAAAAGGAAAATATGTAAATTAAGTATATTATATACATACCTCTAGTATTATTTTATAATGTAAACAGTGATAGGCCTACTCTAGAGCCTAAAACCTCCATCAATACTAGAAAATGAATACTTTTACATTTCCTAACCTCAAAAGGCAGACAGGTAGGCTTGCCTATCTGATTTGAGGTAGGCCTAGGCCTACTGTAAATCAGTTTTCTTCTCTCGTCGTTCATATTTACTTCTTTAACCAATGCTTCAACTCTACGTTAATTTTCTCCCACTAGGTAATAAATCTGTTTCATACGGAATTGAGCTCTCACGAATCCAAAATAAGAGTATTGGTCACTTTTTCGATATTGTGTGGCGTTATTGAGATATGAAGAAAATACGTTAATTTTGCGGGTTTTAATATTGGCGAGTAGTCCTTCCTCTTAAGAATGACATCATACTCACCGCCTGACAGGCCCCCGGACAGAACTGAACCATCACGCTGAACCGAACTACTGTAGAGCCGGGAAACTTGAACGCTCTGAAGTCAGCGAAGAGACTGCCCGAGGACGGATCCCTGCTGAACCCCGGGAAGGTGGCCGGATCAGGCGGACAACCGCGTCCGTCCACCAACAGGTACGACTGGGAGTTGTCGCCCGTTGTCGCTACCAGATGCGTCGCCATTATGTTGTAGGTACCTGCGTAGAGACAACCAGATAAGATGCCTTGAGTGGTTAGGGCGTGTCTGATTTGGAAGTTCACGTATTTGTCAACTTGTACTTGTACTTGTGTACTCGACTTGTGAACTTCCGAACTTGACTTACTTGGATTCAGACAACTCTTGGAGGGAGTGACAGTCCTTAAAAATAAATGGACAGAAGTGAGGTTAGATTTGTCGCTTCGCTTCGTAAAACATCCGTAGTGGCGGCCGCAATCAATAAAATTAGGCATAGTTTATGTTATACAATAAAGATCATAGGAAGAACAATTATTTCAACTTAAATGATGTTCAAACTACAAATATAAGTATTAATTTGATAATTGTACATTTCCAAACAGTGCCTGGTTTTCTGACAGCCATTTTAAGTTTGTAAGTCAAGTTCACGAGCACGCATGATTTTGTACTCGTGAACTTCCATACTTGTCTCGCAAACTTTGCATTTCAGACATCAACAATGACGTCACTACCGTACTTAAGACAAGGTCAAGTTCGAACTTAGCAAGAAGTACGCATTTATTGCTCAATTCAGACACGCCCTTAGTTTACAGAGTGTGATTTTCAGGAGTTTTCGCCCTCTTTAAAATTGTTCGACAATTGTGTGGCTCGTTCAAACTGTTCCTGTTTCCAATACAGAAGATCCGTGGTCCGATTTCCAATTCGGACTAACATTTGGAAACTCTCTTACTTGACTATTGATTTATTCGATACTGGTATACTTGTAAACGATAACTTTGCAGCCTTCAATTCAAAGCAACGAAGTACCTGATAAATATTATAAAGCTCCCCCACTGAAAATCAGTTCTTCTAACTGAGTGGGTTGAATATGAATACTAATGGATGGATGTACTTGTACAAATAATGTATTTTGGGCTAGAAACGACTTCAAGTTAACAATTCGATTTTTTTTTTTTTTTAACGACAGTTAGTTCGTTTGAGGCCGGAGGTGATTGGAAGAAAGCGACAAGTAGCAATGGTTATAAGGAAAGGGGGGCAGTGGAGGGAAGAGGAGGACCATAGAGCTACACTGTGCATATTCTATCATGGACATCAAGGACATAAATAAAAAATAAATAAAACAAATTCATATTTTTGTCTACCCACTCAGTAACAAGAATGATATCCAGTGGGATACTTTAATTTAAAGCGACTAAACCAACCCTGTATGCTCCGAACACCATCGACGAGTGAGCGATAACCGATCAAAGATCTATATTTCAAATACGAAACATATGAATCAGTGATTGGCCAGTGCTCAACACCTGTGGACAAATGCCAGAAACATCAAGGTCAAATCAAATAGATCACTCACTGTTTGGCAGATTGACCCGGGCTTACCACGTGGACCCTCTGTCACCTCTCACGACAGGCAGAGCTAAACTGTGCTGGCATCAATGTCATACTCACTCACCGTTTGGCTGCAAAAGCTCTATCCTCAGTTGCAGCAGATCGCCCAGGTGTGTAAGGTTGGTATTGACCAGACCAGAAGTCGGATCCACCAAACGTATCCGGACAGTTGGCAGCGACGAACTGGAGTTGACGATTACGCTGCCTAGGTCCAACTCGAGGCTGGAGAAAATCGTTTCAGCAGGTTTAAGATGCTAAAGTAGTAGAACAGTACCTTGTGGATGCTGAGGTTATAGATGAGTTAGACGTTGACCAACTAAATGTCAGCGTTTGAAAAAGTCAACCGCTGATTAGTTCCGAGTCGCTCATCTACAACGTCAGTATTTACAAGTGTGTGGAAATTTTTTTTATCGTTGAACAACGTTAATTTTACAAAGAAGATGAAGTTCCGATCTCTATTGAGATTTAACTCAGAAATCCATTCTAAAAATTTAAGAAGTAATGATGGAATTAATTTTAAATATCTGCACATAACTTTCGATTATAAGTGCACACAATTTGCCAAGATTAAGATTGAAGGGTTAAGAAAGTTGAATCCAGCCAGTAGCATCATGTCGTTTACATGTCGACTCGAGTTCAAGATGGCGGCAGTGTAACGTCGTGAGCGCGTACGCACCGTGGTTTTGACTCTATTTTGGTGGTTTTTATTGCGTTTTGGAAGTTTTAGTTGGTGGTTTTGTGTGTAGTTAAGGTGGTAGTTGAAGTGTAATTGTTAGGAGTGTAAAGTGTGAGGTGTGTGTGAAGTGATAGTGAAGTGAAGGTGTTCCGCGTGTGTTGTGTGGCAGCTTAGGCCTACGCCCAGGTTAGGACTAGGCCTAGTTGGTTGTGAACGCGTGAGTGTCTGTGTGTAAGTAAGTATATCTGTGGAGTTGGGGATAACTGGTGAGTGAGTTTATTTCTGTTTTATTTTTTCTGATACTGTGGTTGGTCACCATCAGGGCCACCTCAGTTATTTTGATTAGTTGGGAAGTAGGCTAGCAGTGTTCTTTTTCTTCTCGAGTGAGTCTGTGTGAGCTTGTAGGCCAGTGTTGCGATGGCTAGTATGAAAGAGCTGAGTGTGTCCGTGTCTGTGGAGGTGTGCTGTAAGGTGTGTGGTGTGGTGTTGAATGATGGTGTAAGTGCGGTGGGGTGTGAGGGTGTGTGCCAGATGTGGTTTCACATTGAATGTGCAGGAGTGGCCAAAAGGGTGTATAAGTTGTTGAGTGATGAGAAGCTGGGTGTGGTGTGGAAGTGTGTTGACTGTAGGATGGGTAGGCCTACTGGTGTGGATGGGGTGAGGATGTTGGCAGTGAATGAGCAGGAGTGGGTGAAAATGGTGAAGGATGTGCAGGAGGTGAAGAGTGATGTGCAGGGTATGAAGGAATGGTGCAGATGTGAGAATGGAAGGATGGATGTGAATGGAGGTGGGGTGCAAGGAGGTGTAACTGAGGAGAGTATAAGTGAAGGTATGACCGCGGGGGTGAATGGAGAGAAAGTGGGGAAGGAAGTTGTGGTGAGTGAAGTGGAGCGTGAGGGATTGCTTGAAGTGAGTTTGGATGGGGAGTGTGAGTCGAATGCAAGTGAGGTGATAGAGGAGCGGAAGTTGGTAGAGAATGTGGGAGATGAAAGACGAGTGCAGGGGAGTGATGTAAGGAGTGTAAGTGAGGGAATGGGAGAAGTGTGTATGGATGAGGGTAGTGGAAGAGGAGTGAAAGAGGGTGGTTGTGTGACTGAATGGAGGGGTGATCTGTTTGAGCTGAATGGAGTGCAGGCACTAGCGCATTGCGTGGGTGCAGATCTGCAGATGAGTGCGGGTATTGCGAGGGAGTTTCGTGTGAGGTATGGAAGGGTGGAGAATCTGAGGAAGCAGGGTAAGCGTGTTGGTGATGTGGCTGAAATGAGTGTAGATGGACGAAAGTTGTTCTACATGGTGAGTAAGGAAAGGTCGAGTGGGAAGCCGAGAGTGGAGGATGTGGAGGAATGCTTGAAGAGGTTGAGGCATAGGTGTGTGGAGGAAGGAGTGGTGAGGATAGGAATGCCTAGGGTTGGATGTGGTTTGGATGGTTTGAGTTGGGAGATTGTGAGGAGCCTGATTGAGAGTGTGTTTGATGGGGCAGGGGTTGAGGTTGTGGTGTGTGTTAGAAATGAGCATAAGGTTGGGGGAGGGGGGAAGGGGGGTGGGAAGCAGAGTAGGTTGCTCATTGGGGATTCCATGATCCGGAATGCGGCGCGTGTGTGGGAGGCGAATGGAGGGGAGGCTGAGGTTTATGGAGGTGCCAGAGTGTGTGACCTGGTTGAGATTGTAGGCAGTAGGAAGGGTAGTGAAGATGTGAATGTGGTGGTGTTGAATGTGGGGACGAATGATCTGGGGAGTAAGGTGGATGTGAAAGTGGTGGCGGAGAGAGTGAAAGGGTTGGTGCGAGTGGTAAAGGAGAAGTATAGTAAGGCAAGGGTGGTGGTTGGGGGGATATTGGATAGAGTAGATGGGAGGGGCATAAGCAAGGAGATGATTGTGGAGGTGAATGAGAGAGTGGCTGAGGTGTGTGTGGTAGAGGATGCAACTTTTGTTAACAGCAGGTTGTGGGTGGGAAGGGGCTTACTGTCAGGGGATGGGTTGCATCTGAATAGGAGTGGGGCAAGAGAGCTAGGTAATCTTTTTGTTAGGATAGCAGGTAGTCTCGCGTGACAGGAGGATGGTCAAACCAAAGGGAGGGATATTCAGGGGAGGGATAAGGGGAGGGTTAAGATAATGTCAATTAATTGCAGGAGTGTAAGGAGTGGGGAAAGATTGGAGCAAATGTGGACGTTGATTGAAATGTATGAGCCGGATGTAGTGGTATGTGTGGAAACATGGTTGGATGACGAGATTCTAAATGGGGAGCTAGGGCGTAAGGGATATAACGTGTTTCGCAAGGATAGAAATAGATATGGGGGGGGGGTGATGATTGTCTGTAGGGAGAATGTCAAGGGCACATTGTTGTGGGTAGATAATGTGGTTGAAATGATGTGTGTGCAAGTAAGGGTGGGGGGAGGTCCTTGTGTGGATGTGGTGGGAGTATACAGGCCTAAGGATAGTGGGGAGTGGCAAGTGTTAGATAGGTTGGAAGAGGTAGTGATGGGTGATAGAGGAAGAGTGTTAGTAATAGCTGGGGATCTAAACTTGCCTGGAGTTCACTGGGAGGGGGGGAGGGAGGATCTTGGAGGCAGAAGGCAGGAATGGGCCTGTAAACTTATTAATGAGGGGTTAGTGCAAACGGTAGGAGAGGGGACGAGGATTTGTGGGGAGGGGAGGAATAACATTTTAGATGTAATATTAGTAAGGCCGGAGGAAGCATGGGTTCACTCGGAGGTAGTAGAGGGAATGAGCGATCATAGGGCCCCAATAGTAGAGTTAGCACTAGGTAGTGGGTGGGAGGGAAGGCAGGGAAATAATAGTGAAAGTAGGGACAAGACAATCTGGAGATATGATAGAGCTGATGTTCAGGGTTTGCAAAGGGAGTTACTGGTAATGTATGAAGAGTGGTCTAGTAGGGATGTGGGAGTAAATGAAATGTGGGAAAGTTTTCTGCAGATATATAGGGGCTTGTTGGAAAGGTTTGTGCCGCAGGTGACTAAGGGGGGTGGGACTGACCCAGTATATTATAATAAAAGAATTAGGTGGTTGAAGAGGAAGTGCAGAGAAATATATAAGAGGTATAGGAAGACTGGTAAAGGTAAGGAGAAACTTAAGGAGTGGGAGGGAGTTCTTAATAGGGCAAAGGTCGATGCAAAGGATGATTATATGATGCACTTAATGGATGATGAGGGATTCCAAGGTAAAGGGAGAAGGTTGTATCAACATCTAAGGAACCAGAAAGGGGGGGGCAAAATACCCACACTTAAAGGGACTGGGGATGAGTTATTTACTGGTGATAAGGACAAAGCGGAGGCTTTGAACTCACACTATGGGGAGGTATTCCAAGAGAGGGAAGATTCTAGTATGCAGTGGGAAGGGGGGAGGGGTAGCAAGCCACTCACGATAACAAATCTTGATATTAGAAGGGTTTTAGGAAAGATGGGAGGGAGAAAGGCATCGGGGCAGGATGGGTTGATGTGTAGATTTTTGAAAATTGGGGGGGAGGGGGTTGTTAGGTTTGTAGGGGATATTTGCAGGAAATCGTTAAGGGAAGGTACTATACCGGAGGGTTGGAGGGAAGGACTTGTAGTGCCAATACATAAGGGGGGGGATAGAAGTCAAGTAGGGAATTACAGACCTGTTAGTCTCACTTCGGTAGGGAGCAAGATAATGGAAAAGGTAGTAGCAAATTATGTTAGGGAGGTGTTGGAGGGGGAGGGATGGTTGGTAGATAGCCAGCATGGGTTTAGGGAGGGGTATTCTTGCGAGACGCAATTGATAGGTCTTGTTCAGGATATAGGGGAGGCTCTAGATAAGGGGGAGGAGGTTGATGCAGTTTTCCTTGATTTTGAAAAGGCTTTTGATAAAGTGTCTCATGGGATTTTGATGAGGAAGGTGGATAGTGTGATTGCAGATAAAGGGGTTGTAAGGTGGATGGGAGATTTTCTAGCAAATAGGTCGCAAAGGGTAAGGGTGGGGGGTAGCATATCAGCAGCTATCGAAGTTACATCGGGGGTGCCGCAGGGGTCGGTGCTGGGTCCACTGTTATTTATAATGTTTATTAATGATATAGGAAGGGATATTGAGTCAAGATTAAGGTTGTTTGCTGATGATTGCGTCTTGTATAGGGTGATTAAGGGGGTGGAGGATGCTAAGTTGTTGCAGGATGATTTGAACAGGATAGAGGAGTGGGTTGATGTTAATAGGATGGGTTTGAATGCGGGAAAGTGTAAACTGGTTGGGTTCACGCGTAAATTAAAAGGGGATGCGAGAGAGTATTTTCTTGAGGGGGTAGTTCTAGAAAAGGTAAAGAAGTATAAGTATTTGGGAATTTTATTGGCCGAAGATTTGGGATGGGGGGACCAGGTGCAGGAAAGTGTAAGAAAGGGATATAGAAACTTAGGGTTTGTTATGAGGAATTTGAAGGGAGCTAGTAGGGAGGTAAAGGATATGGCTTACAAAACAGTGATACGGCCTATATTGGAATATGGTGGTGCGGTGTGGGATCCATATAGGAAAGGGGAAGTCATGGAATTAGAAAAGGTGCAGCGTAGGGCGGCAAGGAAGGTTACAGGACAAGTTAGGAGATGGAGGTATGTGGAAGATAGGTTAGGGAATGTGGTAAGGGCTTATGATAGTGTTACAGCAATGATGGGGGAACTGGGTTGGGAGTCCTTAGAGGAGAGACGGAGGAGTGATAGGATGTGTGATTTATATAGAGCAGCTAGGGGGAAAGGAGGGTGGGGGGAAATCCAGAGCAGGTTGCAAGAAGGAGTTTATAAAGGGAGGGGGGATCATAATTGGAAGTTTCAGCGTCGGGTAGTGAGAAGTGATCTGGGTAGGTTTGGTTTTGTTGAGAGAACGGTAAGGGAATGGAATGAGTTGCCCGAGGAGGTTGTTGAGTGCGATTCAGTAAGGGAATTTAGAAATAGATTGACGAAAAGGAGGTGACGAGGGAGGGTGGGGAGGGGGGAGGTTTGGATAGGTTGCCACCGGGTAGTTGTGGCCCATTTGCAGCCTTTAAGTATTTTAATCTTAAAATCTTAATAACTTCATACGATTTAAGATACAAGGAAACCACAGCAACTTGCTACAGCTCTTATGCCTAAATTTCTTAGCCCGGTCAATGATGACGCCACCTTTCATAAATCCGGCATGGTAGCCCTCCTAAGTGAAACAGATGCAAAAAAAAAGTGTCTTGGATCAAAATATTAAATCTTAGGAAAGTGTGTACAAACCGACCATGAAAAAAAAATAGATGCGACAAAATGCTAAATTTGAAATTATTAATGGTAAACTTTGAGAAAACTATTGGCAAAAAGACGTGCCTCTAGGTTATTTGCCGGCGCAGTTGGTTGAGGTCGATTAGACGTTGGTCTAGTAAACCGCAGTCTCTGCGTTCCAGGTTCGAATCCCGGCTTGAGCATGGATGGCGTTTTTCATCCTCATAATCAACCACTCATCGTCTCGATTAGCCTCGTTGCAAAAATGTGGTACATAAGACCCCAAATATCATCACATCACCTAGGGAAGTTATTCAAGCACACACTCTTGCAAAGATAATGAAAATAACACCATCGTGTAGCCCTAGACTATGACGGCTCCCCTCGCTTCTACTGAGCACCAATTCAGTTTTCTTCTCGTTTTCACACTGACTCCATTGAAGCAGGTTCTACCCCCATTCATGCCCACACCAATTCTTATTATCACCCCAGCCCTCGGGCTTATGCGTTTTTACTTAGCTGTATTCCTTCATCTTATGCTCTCGAGGGCCCAGCCCGGGAGAGCGTTCCAGCAAAGTTCAATGTTAAACTATTGCATCTAGTAAGTAAGTAAGTAAGTAAGTATGTAAGTAAGTAAGTAAGTAAGTAAGTAAGTAAGTAATTAAGTAAGTAAGTCAGTAAGTAAGTAAGTAAGAAAGTAAGTAAGTAAGTAGGTAAGTAAGTAAGTAAGTAAGTAAGTAAGAAAGTAAGTAAAAAAGTAAGTAAGTAAGTAAGTAAGTAAGTAAGTAGTAAGTAAGTAGTAAGTAAGAAAATAAGTAGGTAAGTAAGTAAGTAAGTAAGTCAGTCAGTCAGTCATTAATAAAGTAAGTAAGTAAGCAACTCACTCGACATCCCCAGGGAACATTATGCCGGCGCCAAGGCTGACATTCCTGGGCGGCCCCTCGTCCATAGCACAGCCCACCTTCAGGGTGCGGTCACCCCGACGCTGCAGGATCATGTTGAACTGGATAACTACCAGGGCGGACGCCAAAACCCTGCGCAGAAGTTGTCACATGGAATCAGTTTCATTATTTGTTGTTTTATATACGACGTACACCTACTCGATAACTAAAAGATATGTTGATGTTTTATTTATTTGTAAATACAGACAAGCCTTTGTGTGAGTGAATAAGCGAAGAAGAGTGGGAAGACATAGAGATAGATGGCAGGACCAGGTACAAGTAGATGTGGAAGAGAGAGGAGAGGAGTGGCCAGTGGTAGAGGGTAAAGAAAGATGGTGGGAGGACAGAAAAATGTGGAGAGAGTTGGTGGTATGGCAAGAGAAATTCATTCACGAAGAAAATGAAGTTGCTTTTGGCTTGGTTTGATTTTGCAAAACCTTAAACCTTAAATCTTGAATAATTGAGTAAACCGAGCTTTACAAACCCAAGACCCAACCATGTTAAAAAATACCGCCTTCTACAATGAGACACCACAAGTCCAAGCGTAGACCACAATGCAAACTAGAAAAGCCTGGTGAAGCCCGATCTTCTAGCGGAATGCAATGCAACTTAGATGATAACCAAGAACCATACCTGACGGTATCGCCAATAGATCGCGCCACCTTCACACCGCACTTTTGACTTGCGTTTCCCGCCGCCAGGGGCAGCAGTAGTGTCGTCACATTCAGGCCACGCCCATCCGAGCTACAGGTGTCTGAGTAGCCGTTGACGAAGATGCGTCCGTTGAAAGGCTCCCCCGATATCAAGGTCACATTCAGTAGCGTCTTGTTGCACGTGACCAACACTGTAACATACATCGGTAATGACGTCACAGTCAGGCCACGCCCATCCGCGCTACAGGTGTCTGAGTAGCCGTTGACGAAGATGCGTCCGTTGAAAGGCTCCCCCGATATCAAGGTCACATTCAGTAGCGTCTTGTTGCACGTGACCAACACTGTAACATACATCGGTAATGACGTTACAGTCAGGCCACGCCCATCCGAGCTACAGGTGTCTGAGTAGCCGTTGACGAAGATGCGTCCGTTGAAAGGCTCCCCCGATATCAAGGTCACATTCAGTAGCGTCTTGTTGCACGTGACCAACACTGTAACATTACATCGGTAATGACGTTACAGTCAGGCCACGCCCATCCGAGCTACAGGTGTCTGAGTAGCCGTTGACGAAGATGCGTCCGTTGAAAGGACCTTCATTGTAAGGGATATTGGAAGAGATCCTTAAAAGAAACAACCCACCCCACTGCTACATCTTAGAAGAATGCCACTGAGTGTCTCTTACCTCGGGTATTGTAGTGATAATTTAGCCCGCCTGTTGTCAGATGTGGTGGTGTAGCATTCCATTCGCGATTGGTGCAAACAATGCAGTGGACAATAACAATGCAGGTATACAAGTCCCAACGAAAGTATTCGCATCAATTGAAAGAACATCAACAGATACCTGGCGTTCTTTCACACATTCGTAAATGCACGGTTCCGCTTCGTCGAGTGCACAGGCGGCTTGGCCACACCCACCGTTACAGGTAACCCACGGAAGGTCTTTAATTATACCCAATGGACCTGTTTAGATTAGATGGTAGAAATTAGCGAAGAAGAAAATTAAGTTGTCATGTAGTAAGCATCAGAATATTTTCGTTGGGGCAACCAAATCAGGAAATCCCGCGATGAATACCTTTGAAATAGGCCGTGTGGAGCGACCGTCTCCTAAAGTCGTCTTACAACAACTTCGGTAATGCTTTCGTCATCAATCAATGACGTGTTAACGGTCTCGGCCAACCCGAGCAGGTATTTGAATTAGCCACGGTCGCTGGTTGGCTGCCGCTCACCCACCCGTGATGGAAGCATTACCGAAGATGTTGTACGATGACTATAACTCAGAATTTTAGGGCACACCTTGCTTCTTCCGGCGTGGCCAGTGCTTAACTTACGGTCTAGACAAGGTACTCTCTCCAGGTAGACGGAACCAGGTTGTGCTAATATGGCGCCTGGACCCAGGCTGAATGAATCGTCTCCGTGTAGGGAACAACCACTGGTCTCCTTCGACACCAGACTAGCAGGTATGAAGGTCACCCCTCGACATTGGAAGCGCTTCTCGTTGGTGCACCGACCCTCACACTGAAAGTATGGGGACCATATTTTACATATTGCAAACCGGGACAAACAAAGTGTACAGCCTCATTTACATCCACTTAACGCTCGTAAATTAACATACGCAAATTTCAAAACTTCGTCAAATTTATATGTTTGTCTACAACCAATCTAATTAGCAAGATTTACTCAATCAACAAATCAGAATAATTCTGGGGGAGCGAATCGGCTCTGCGCATGTGCCACTTAACCAACGTTGTCAAATAACAAAAAGTTGTATTTGATTGAACTTTCACCTGAGCTTGTATTGGCGTACGTAGCGTTAATTTGCTTAATTTCAATGTAGACGATGTCATTTGATTTGTACAGGCTTAACTCGTGCGCGTACGTCAAGTAAGTTAATTTACGAACGTTAAGTGGTTGTAAACGCGACTAAAGGATTACGAACTCCATGGACAATCACGGGGTCTGGGGCGAAAGAGGAGAAACATTTTTAATTCAAATTTGCGTGGAAAATGCCCAGAAAACAGCTTTCTTACATGAATTAATAAAACAAAATAAATATCAATACATTATTATTCATATACATTTTAATTAATACGTATTAAGTATTTAAATTAATGTGGGTACATTTTTAAAGGCATGTTAGGCCTATATATGCCCGGTCGCTTTTCGCCAGCCGCCTGTTGACGGAATAAACTCTGCTGACTGCTAGTTGAGTGAGTGCGTGACTGTGTGAGTCAGCGTCTGCGAATGCGACCCGCATGTGTGAGGGCTAGAGAGCCGAAAAGCAACTGAAGCCCCACCCCCCTCCACCCCCACTGTTACAATCGACCGCGTTGTCTTTATGTAAAGAATACCGGGACACTTTTTTCCCAAAAATTACAAACTGGTAAAAATAGGTATTTTCAATGAATCTCTTGGGACACCGGTACAAGTGTTCCAATAACGGTACTGTACCGGTCAAACTGGTACGTCTGGTCACTTTAGCTGAATGCAGCAACCAGTCAATGCTGAGAAGATGGTTTATCCGTTGTTCACAACTAAATATACGCAACCCAAGACAACCTTACACATGCTTTCGTCACAGGCGAGGTATTCGTAGCCAATCAGCGATCTCGCGATTGTCTCGGGGGCGGTTCGCTGGTTGGCTACGAGTGCCTCGCCAGTGACGAAAGCATATGTAAGGACGCCTTGGGTTGCTTACACAAAATAACTAGAAATTTTCTCTTGGAATCTAAATATAGCAATCATAATAACAATCATAACACGTCGTTAATAGCACAAGATTCAATTGAGGAGGTTGTGACATCACAGGCGGACAAACAACGTGTTGCTATAGGCAACTGCATAGTCGTATCTGTCTTTGATTGGTGCATATTCAATGTTTGTCCGAAACAAAACACGTCAACACGGCTATTTTTGGAATTAAGTCTTGTGCTATACGTTAGTCATACAGTTTTTAAAATGTTTCTATATTCATGCACCTAGTTGGTAAACCTGCTAAAGTTAAATATGTTTCTATATTCAAGTAGTTGGGTAAACCTGTCAAGTTAATTGGTTTGCGCGCTATTCTGAAAACTGAGCCGATATAGAAGTTTTCCTTATGGTAAATTAAGACACCGCCTTCTCAACAGACATGGCGCAAAACCCGCTCACTCCCACTCTCGCATTGCGGTAGCATTGACGTCATCTAAAACGACCGTTGCAGATCACGTGGGGTGTTCAGACCAATCCGAGCAACTCCCGCGCAACTCTAAGTTTTTTTAGCTGAGCGCCATATTGTCTCCTTGCTTCTCATTCTGGAAGGTTGTACGTACATTGCACAACGTCGTTTCAAGTATACTTGTGGTGAATTAAGTTGGTGCAATAATAGTTATAGAATCGTATCATGGACAGTAAACCATAATTTCCGATTCATGAAAAGAGTTCTACTTCAAAGTGACGCGAAACTGATTCACAACAATCGCAGTGGTGTAAAACTTGGAGGTGTCAAACACTCAATGACGGTAAGTCCAACATGATTGTGTGTGATGTAGGTCTATACTTGACCATCATGGATTTTTAATATCTCTGGACTAAATACATCAATAATTACACTCGCTTGGAGATATTTAATATTACACTGCTAGGTTCTTTGTTCGTAAAGTTTGTTACTGGTAGGCCTACGGCAGGCTGAACCACGAAAATAAGTTTTTGTGAAGTGCAGAGTTTAATGTTACTAGAATGATCTGTTAATCTTGTTAATCATGATTTCATAAGTTTCATTAGTTTGAGAGCACATGAAATTTACGAGATATTTGAATTTAAAATTGTCATCTTTACTGTTTTGCGTTACGAGCGGCCATTTTAATTTTTTACTGGTAATATCAACCTTCGAAAGTGATCCTTAAATTGTTTCAAGACAAGAGTTTAATTTTTGTCAGAAATCTATTAACTGTTAATCAGCAACTGTATATTATAGTTTAGTTCCGTAGAAAAACAAACTACTCATAAGATGTATGAAAAGTGTTATCATTTATGTGAGGTTTTTGAGCCGCTTTTTTATTTTAGTACGTTAGGTTTAAGAACACACTGTTTAATGTTTATACATGTAATTTTTCTACAGTGATGTCACAAACAGCCAACCAGTACTAATTGTACTGGATCTCCGCCTAGTGGAGGCTCGTCGTGACTCCAAGTTATTGTTATTATTAATAATATTTTATAAACCACTTTCTAACATAATATTATTTTGTGCACTTTCATGTATATACCACTAGATATAATACGATAAATTTACTAAAAAGAAAAAATAATAATGTCCGCCAACAGGTAGATCAGCTGTTGCTGGCTTGCGACGTCACTAGGTCAACAACTTTATAAATCAAAACAATAGTCTGCGTTCTCAGTCCTGCATACAGTCCGATTACTCACCGACCGTCAACATAACTCGTCATGTCTTAGCGAGCGAGTCCTGCGTATTATGATACACAGATCAATAATGTTCCAACTATTCAACAATGTTATCATTCAAGTCTCTAGTTTAAATATTATAAAATGTATGTAGTGGTAGTTTCTATTCTGCAAAGTTCTTTTATCTGATCGTATAAACATAATGTTTTAATAAGTGAATAATTAGCCTGTAATAATTAGCGGCAATGTTCACTTTCTGGCCGGAGTTCAATATAGAAATAAATAAATGCAACAATGGTTTGTGTTTGTACTCATCCTCCGGGTCCTGCAGCGCGTCAACAACGGTTCCAGTGGGGTACGCGTTGATGGGTGGTGCGATGTAGGTGATCTCGTAACGATGTCTTGGTGAGTAGGGGGTGGGGGGGGGGAGGCAAACGTATGGGGCAATGATTGGCGATGATGATGGGTATAGATAACTACAGTTAATTGATGATATTCTCAATCAATTAACTCACTCACTCAGTTCTTGCGAGACGTATCAGTGAAGCGCCACTGAATCTTAGATCAAACTGATTACACTTACTACACTGATTACACTGTTACACTTATTACACTGATTACACTGATCACACTGTCACACTTATAACACTGATTACACTGTCACACTGATTACACTGTCACACTGATTACACTTAGATTACACTGATTATACTGATCACACTGATTACACTGATTACACTGTCACACTTATTACACTGATTACACTTAGATTACTTTGATCACACTTAGATTACACTGATCACACTGATTATACTGATCACACTGATTACACTGATTACACTAAGATTACACTGAGTTACAAATTACCGACCTTTCTAATGAAATCATACACTGAGTAGAACAATATAAAAAACACGCACTTGACCTCCTTCTCCAGTCTACGCAATAAGTCGTCGCGATTAGTTCTTCAAAACAACTTGTCCACGAACTTATGTCGGTACGCTGTAAAGCTAGACGTGCTTTCAAATCAGACCTAGGACGTTACTAGTCAATGTTCACTCTCTGAGCTCTCAGTCAGGTCTCCTCGCTATCCCCCCCCCCCAAACTCCCTCCCTTACCACGGCAGTAGGGGAACCAATCACATTCAAATCAACACATTTTCGTTTATTATTTCACTTAAAACAGCATATCCATAAGAAATTAGTTTTAAATATCAAAAATAAGTACGTACACACATTTATTATTTACCCAATACAATACAACATTATTATAATATGTGACATTCACACAAGCACTGCATTTTGGACTGAAAATACAAAGATTTTCGTGTTTTTTAGAATACTACCAATAATGAAAAAGAATGACAATTAGGAGGAATCTATATTTTTAATGTATGGAATTGTTACAATAACTGTTGCTTAATTTGTTTTTTACTATTGTTGCTTTATGACACACCTAGTAAGTTACCGTGGCACCATCGGTTTGGGAGATATTATCTTTTTAGCAAACTACCACTCCATTTGATGTATCATAATAATTATTTTATTCTCTTCTTTAATAATACTTACTCTTTTTTAATAAAACTTATTTTGAGTATTCATTATTCAGAAACATTAAGGCTTAATTAATTCGCGCTGAATATTCCAAGCATGCCCAGTTACAGCAAGTCACTAGAAGTCCATTTACAGGACTGCTGCATGGAAGAGATCGACTCTTTATCTGCCAAAAAGATGGGCGGAGCGCTGATTGGGCCGTTGGGTGACTGCTGCGTGGAACAGCTCAACGCGTCAGCTACCAAGGAGATGCGGCAGGTCTCTGAGTGGCCTGCTGGCTCTCTGCTGCATGGGAGAGATCGACTCGTCACCTGCCAAGAAGATGAGGCGTCGCCATGGCTGGAGGGGCACTGAATCGAGTGGACGGTGGGTGGGTGGGTGCTATTGTGTGTCGGGGGGAACCTAGTTTCAGCTACCGGGGGCAGTGCTTGCACGGTAAGACCACCGTAACAGCGGTCACGCGGGGAAACCTTAGCCCTTTGGTTTCTTGCTCGCAATCAACCGCTCGGCACAGTTTCCGCCCATGCCATAGCAACGTCTTATCGTCTTGAGAGATGAGGACTCGATCTCTTCCATGCAGCAGACAGACAGCAGAGCACTCAGCGATCCGCCGCGTCTTCTCGGCAGGTGACGAGGCGATCTCTTCCATGGAGCATTCAGACACTACCCCATGAAGCAAGAAGAAGTGGAGGTGTCCACTTCGCCCATTGAGATGTCGGCACATCATGCCGGGTGAGTACAATTAAAATTAAATTACTCCTTTTAACGACTTCTAAAGATTCGTATCTTATTTTCTGCCTGTATCACTGACTTGTTTCTATACTGGACTTAGTGTATTCCCTACCTTCGGGCGGCGTGCATTTTGTTTGGTTGAACACCTTTTAGATGAGAGGGTGGTCGAGAGATGTCTTTCTTTAGGACCGCGTTTAGAGCAGCATTTAAGTCGTAAAGTTCCTTTGAGGTTCTTTTCAGGGGACCCAGGAAGTTCATGGGTTCTGTCCATTACGGACAGATTGATCGCGAAGGCGGGCAGTGCCACTTGGGTGTTCATGCGCTCGACAGATTTTCTACCGGATTTAGTGTATTCCCTACCTTAGGGCGGCGTGCATTTTTTCTGGTATATATGTCCGCCGGTGTGTGTGTTCGTTCAATGGTATTGGCCATCCTTAGACTTGCTCGTTTGGTGGGGAGGGGGGGGGGGGGGGTGAACCTATTTCTTGTGCGTGTTGCTTCTCTGTTTTGCTTGTATTGCAGTTGCAGACGACGTCGATGGATATCTTCGAGACTACCTCCAACTCTCACTAAACACGAGGCAGATCTTCGCAGAGAAAGCGCGCATGTATACATTGCGTCTAGTTCACCGTGACGTCAGCATGGGACAAGACAGCGTGGTGTGAGTATGTTGCAAAATACAAGCGTTGTTGCTACGGCGATAAAACTTTTCCTACATTGATATGATGTGTAATGAGCTAGGGACAACATCATGTTAGTAGATTTGATCATATTTGTTATTTCAGTAAGGCGGCACAGCACGAGTACCGCTTCACATTAGGACGAATAATTCCAATACAGCTTGTCTATAAATTTACGATAAAGAAATAGTTGGAAACAATTCTGGTAAATATCATTAATTTAAACACTTTCTAAAGTGTATTTTAAAATGTTTATTAGTTGCGATTTTTATTATCATGATGCAATTAAGTTTCTAAGTACTCTTACGATGCTTTATTATTATTCGACATATTTAATCCAAAATGTTAGTCTTGAATCTAGATTTTTAACTATACAGTCAACATTTTTGTTGAAAATACATATGAAGAACGGTACATGCCGTTTAAAAACTGCATTAATTCATGAGTATGGGTCCCAAATTATCCAAAATATCAACAGTAATGACGATAACATTAATTGCTTCCCATACAAGTTCTTACCTTTGTTCTCACGAAATTAAGTAGATGTTATTAATATTTACTTCGTTATTAATGTACATTTCAAATTAATTTCACAGTTTAAACTATTGCAGCTACCTATATATAAAGTAAAAGTTTTGGTTCGGTTGTTTGCTTACAGTCGACAAAGCAAAATACTCATCTTGCAGATAATTAACGTGATTGTGTAGTTATTAACGTAACTCATGTGTCATTCTGTTACATGAAATAGATCTACAAGCGACGCGTTGGGCTGCCTCAAGACGATGCACCATCAACGACCTTCGAGTTGCAGTAATCCCACACCAGGAGATAGGTAAAGGAACAACCTAATATATTTACTACAATGTTATTGATTTCTTACATCATTTACGTGACTCATGTGTCATTCTGTTACATGAAATAGATCTACAAGCGACGCGTTGGGCTGCCTCAAGACGATGCGCCATCAAGACCTTCGAGTTGCAGTAATTCCACACTAGGAAAGAGGTAAAGAAGCAACCTACTTTATTAACTGCAATGCTATATATTTCCTACATCATTTAGTCAACTCATGTGTCCTTCTGTTACATGAAATAGATCTAATAGCTACGCGTTGGGCTGCCTCAATACGATGCGCCATCAACGACCTTCGAGTTGCAGTAATCCCACACCAGGAGAGAGGTAAAGAATCAACCTAATATATTTACTACAATATTATAAATTTCCTACATCAATTTAGTAACTCATGTGTCCTTCTGTTACATAAAATAGAACTACAAGCGACGCGTTGGGCTGCCTCAAGATGATGCGCCATCAACGACCTTCGAGTTGCAGTAATCCCACACCAGAAGAGAGGTAAAGAAACAACCAAATATATTAACTGCAATGCTATATATTTCCTACATCATTTACGTAACTCATGTGTTCTTCTGTTACATGAAATAGATCTACAAGCGACGCGTTGGGCTGCCTCAAGACGATGCGCCATCAACGACCTTCGAGTTGCAGTAATCCCACACCAGAAGAGAGGTAAAGAAACAACCAAATATATTAACTGCAATGCTATATATTTCCTACATCATTTACGTAACTCATGTGTTCTTCTGTTACATGAAATAGATCTACAAGCGACGCGTTGGGCTGCCTCAAGACGATGCGCCATCAACGACCTATGAGTTGCAGTAATCCCACACCAGAAGAGAGGTAAAGAAACAACCAAATATATTAACTGCAATGCTATATATTTCCTACATCATTTACGTAACTCATGTGTTCTTCTGTTACATGAAATAGATCTACAAGCGACGCGTTGGGCTGCCTCAAGACGATGCGCCATCAACG
>OX246747.1:6742965-6902965 GCA_945910005.1 Isoperla grammatica | reverse complement strand
TATGAGGGATACTCCGCTAGAGGAATGCAGGGGGGGGGGGGGGAGGCAATGGAACATTTTTTTAAATAATCTACGATAAATAAATTTTAATCACGTATATTATATTCAACAAAAAACAATGTACAACAATTAAAAATACTAAACCAAAGTTTACAGATATTGATTTTTTATGCATCATTCATAACATTAGAAAACAAGTTTTAAATTGTTGTGCATTGTTGTCGATAAAGATTTTGCTTGCTAATACCTGCTTATACCACCGTTAATGTCACACCAGTCACCAGTAACAAATGTTATACAAAAAAACATCCCTAAAACTCGTTAAAACACTCCAATCACACAATAAGAATCGACACATTTTCCAGGGCTATACGCCCCAGACCCGCATTGGCTGAGGGGCCTCCCCCCCCCCCAGACCCTATATTGTACTTTACCCAATAGGGCACTAGCAACACCAAAAGACAACAATGAATCAAATTAATTGAATCGATGGACAAACAACAAGCTGTCAAAAAAAATGTCTTCTGATTTTGGAAAACAAAACAAAAAACAAACAAATACACATACAAAACTCTCACTTAGTCGTTGTCTATCATTAAGGCCCGGTTTCACCAGCATTGACTTTTGTCGAGTTCAGCTTGAACCTGAATGCTACCAATTTGACAAAAATAATAACTTGTACCTATTTAATTTCTCACATATCTCGCATTTTTGTTGTTTTGGATACTTACGTTTGTCACTGCATGTTTATTGTTTACAGAGAGATGGAAATAATTTCTCACAATGCCACTTATTGCCTTTTGTAATACCATGAAATTTAAAATAATCCATGTAAAGATTGGTATACATGTTTGTTTACTCATGGTACAGATGTATTTTTATGTAAAAATGATTAAACAAAAACTACAAATGCATTGTTGGATAGAACCCTCGATGCCCACCGTTCAGATTTGTGATGATAATCTCCAAAGCAGTTCTGTCACTGCCTTCTGTACGTATTATGCACAAGCAGAGTACAAGTTATCCAGTAGGCATTGGCTAAACAATTGACTGTAAATGTCTTTGACATTTATTACCAATCTGAGAAAATCTTCCTTCAATATCCTTCATATTTGCGATTATCCGGATACAATTGCATGCAAATGGGATTTAAATGTGTATCTTGTTTCACATCATTACTGAAACTATCTGTAAATCGACGTATAAAGCAACCCATCATCAATAAAACAATTCACTCTTCATGCAGTGTATTTTGCAGTTAAAAGTTGGTGTGAGTGTCGTTCAACTGAACTTGGCCAAAGTTGATCTTGGTGAAACCGGCCCTTAAAGTTTTAAATGGCGAGCAGTTGCTATTGCTACACTTGTTTTCATTTCTATTGTTGCAATTTTATTATTTTGACAACTGATTGTTTGTCCATCAGTTCAATTCATTTGTTCCATTGTTGTGGTCCTGATGTGACATCACTTGCGGGTTCCCTATTATGCTTTTATACCCCAGGTGATTTATATACCCTAATTACGGCCCTGAATCATAGTTATCGAGTATAAACAATACAGTCATATTATATAAATAAAAATAAAATTTTAAGTGTACATTATGACGTCTGTTGGCGGCTACCGTTGCGCGCGAGCTCTGTCGGAGTTTTCTCGCAACAGCAACGAGGAAATACACCAACCGGAACAATATGCGCGCGCACTAAGGCAGAGTGTTATATAATATAATATCATAGATAATATACTTCCTTCTCGCTGACCGTACTGGCTTCGGATAGACGCAATAAACATATGGTTGACACTGACACATGCAGGCAGCGTATAATACAATATCATAGATAATATACTTCCTTCTCGCTGACCGTACTGGCTTCGGATAGACGCAATAAACATATGGTTGACACTGACACATGCAGGCAGCGTATAATACAATATCATAGATAATATACTTCCTTCTCGCTGACCGTACTGGCTTCGGATAGAAGCAATAAACATATGGTTGACACTGACACATGCAGGCAGAGTATAATACAATATCATAGATAATATACTTCCTTCTCGCTGACCGTACTGGCTTCGGATAGACGCAATAAACATATGGTTGACACTGACACATGCAGGCAGAGTATAATACAATATCATAGATAATATACTTCCTTCTCGCTGACCGTACTGGCTTCGGATAGACGCAATAAACATATGGTTGACACTGACACATGCAGGCAGAGTATAATACAATATCATAGATAATATACTTCCTTCTCGCTGACCGTACTGGCTTCGGATAGACGCAATAAACATATGGTTGACACTGACACATGCAGGCAGAGTATAATACAATATCATAGATAATATACTTCCTTCTCGCTGACCGTACTGGCTTCGGATAGACGCAATAAACATATGGTTGACACTGACACATGCAGGCAGCGTGTCATTTATTTAGTAAAGTCGCGGTACCCAAAGAAGTCAGATCGTCACTTTTTCGTTCTCAACTTAGCAAGCACGAATCACTAACGTTTTTCCCGACATCTAGTACAATTTGGTTGCAGTAACTTTTTTGACGGTAACGTACTGTAAGAAAACGTGCAAGCAGGTTTCCGTCAAAAAACTTAACACAACCAAATTGTAGTCTACTAAATAATCGGGGAAAACGTTAGTGATTCGCACTTGTTTATAGGTTGGAAACTAATTCTGGACGGTCCTGACTCCCCTGACACTATCTTTCTTCTTGGTTTGAGAGACATTTAGCAACCGCTGCCTGCTTCCATTGCAGAAGGTCCAGAGTTCGATTCCCTGTTCGGGTATGGGTTTTTAAAAATTAAAACTTGACTTGATCTATGTGCATTACGATACTGAAGGTCTTTGGTTTTACTTTCCGGCCAACGCAATGACATGGAATGGAGGTTTTACCAAATGTCTTATCTTTATAATAGTAGAAGGCTTTGGATTTGCTCCGTCCAACGCAATGACATGGAACAGAAGCTTTACCAAAGATTTTATCTTTATAGTCGTTGAAGGTCAGACGCGGACTGGCTAGGGATGCCGGGATGCGATGGCATCCCGGGCCCCTGGGCATCCGGGCCCTTTGGCAGTTCGGGCCCCCGGGCTGCCACCAGAAAGTTCCTTTGATGTAAATACTTCTCTGTATATTGCTAAAAAAAAATCTTAACCCCATAAGCATGATTTTGAAATTATAATTGAAATTATTGTAAATATATATATATCTTGACCCCGTTTCCAACATTAATTTATCGGGTAATTATATAATTAATTGAATATAATTAAAATAATTTTGCTACTGGTAGGGTGGCCATAAAATCGCATTTTAGGCCATAAACCTTAATGCAACACCAAAAAATTTGTTACGCCTTTGGCGTATTTTACATATTACATATTACACCACGCCACCTTGTGCGGGCCACCCCAAACCCAGCATCCCGGGCCTTTTTATCCCAGTCCGCCCCTGTGCACAAGCCTCATTCATTAGTCAAGTCTGCTGTATTAGGAATATCCAGATAATCACCCAAAAGGTAGTTAATGATCCCTAATGAAACTGTTCTGTTTCAATTAGATGTTATAAAGTAGAGAAGTAAGCTCACACACTACAGTAGAGTTCCGCGGGAGTTTACACCATGGCCACGCCATTTCCCCCCGTTTTGTACACCCATAGATACGTTGAAAGATAAGCTACCCCGGGATTTCTTGTTTTCCTTGAACGATCGGACCTCATCGCCTTGAAGAATGTGAAGAGTGTATTCAGTCATCTGAATTCCTCGTCGTTTGCTCGAGGTTAAAAGGAGATAATTGCTCGACTGGACTTTGCTCTAGGGGTGTACCAAGAAAACTACCTAAAAGGTTGGTGTAAACTCCCGCGGAACTCCACTGTAGCCTCAACGTATTTGTTAGCGTAACCATAGAGATATATACTTGTATATATCTCTATGGCGTAACGATCACAGATCCTTATCTACTGCCCCTTTCGTGGCCGCTAATTCAACGAAAATTAACATATTCCCGGCGTTCTTACACACGTTCGTAAATGAAGTCTTCCGCTGAGTAGAGTGCACAGGCCTAATTAGCTACGCCCACCGTTACAGGTAACCAACGGAAGATCGTAAATTATCCCTAATAAATCTGTTTCAATTAGATGTTGGGAACTAGAGAAGAAGATGATTAAGTTGGTACCATTGGACTCGGCTATGTCGTAAGCAAGGGTGTATTCACGTATTGCGCATAGTGACCACATTGGAGGCCACAATGGCATGTGATTAGTAGTTCATTGTTACTATGTTTCAGCTGGCGTTTGATGCAAATTCAACTGTTCTCTAAACACCGGACACGTGATCTCAACGCTACGTGTAACCCAAACCGAAAATTATAGAGTCCATGTAGACGGTAGGCTTCGTCTGAAACGTACCCTAGTAGCTATATGTAACCAAAATTATATATCAAATGAAGCTTACATTTTACTGTACAACAATGGACATTTTATAAAAACATTAGACTATTTCGGCCCGAACAGTTTTCAGACTGTGGTATCTGCTCAAGCCAATGTAACCTGAGGGTTACATCAAAACTATGCACACATGGAAACCACTCGGTTACTTCGACTTAATACATTGTTTAACACTTAACAAGAGTCATGTAGCCACACGGTTACATGTTGGACACTACCTCAAATTAACATTTCAGTTGTTTATACCTTAAATAAGCATTTCTACTGTCGGATTGTCAAGTAAACATAACAATTGTTTATTCTTTAAGTTGACATTTCTATTGTTGGACACGTACTCAAATAAACATTCAAGTGGTTAATAACTTAAATTAACATTTCTCTGCCAGACTGTGTTATTAAAATGGCCACGCTGTTATTTGGTCTTGTATTGAGTATACGATAGCCTCGTCCTCGTCCGTGGGTACGTAAGTCAATGGTCACCGCGATGTGAATACGTCGATTGGCGTTGACTAACGCCGTGCGCGAACAAAAACTTATTGCTCTAACATGAACGGTTAACGAGTTACCGCCTTTTCCGTGGGTACGTCATTCGGGTAGCGAGCGTGTTAACGGTACGTCACACGTCACCGAGAGGGTAATACGTCGAATGGCGTTGACTTAGGCCGTGCGCGTACAAAATTTCATTGCACTAGCGTGAACGGTTAACGAGTTACCGCCTCCTCCGTGGGTACGTCGTTCGGGTAGTGAGCGTGTTAACGGTACGTCACACGTCACCGAGATGGTAAAACGTCGAATAACGTTGACTTAGGGCCGTGCGCGTACAAAATTTCATTGCACTAGCGTGAACGGTTAATGAGTTACCGCCTCCTCCGTGGGTACGTCGTTCGGGTAGTGAGCGTGTTAACGGTACGTTACACGTCACCGAGATGGTAAAACGTCGATTAACGTTGACTTAGGCCGTGCGCGTACAAAATTTCATTGCACTAGCGTGAACGGTTAACGAGTTACCGCCTCCTCCGTGGGTACGTCGTTCGGGTAGCGAGCGTGTTAACGGTACGTCACACGTCACCGAGATGGTAAAACGTCGATTGGCGTTGACTTAAGCCGTGCGCGTACAAATTTTTATCCCTCTAGCGGGAACGGTTAGCGAGTTATTCGATGGAATGTAAAATCACACAATAGCCGCCCGGTCAAGGACCGCTTGTGGATTGTGGGCGAACCGTTCGACAGAAACGGTCGGTGCGACCTGTCTATGAGATCGTCTCGACGAGGCAAACACAACGCATGAATCGGCGGCGTCGCGACGCCAACGACGTCCAAGTTGAAAGTTAGACAAAGTGACGAAGAATGACGGACTCGTGGCGGGCAAACCGTTGGACCGAAACGTGCGTTGCGACCAATCTAAGAGATCGACTCGACGAGGCAAACATGACGCACGATTTGGCGGCGTCGCGACGCCAACGACGTCCAAGTTAACATATTTGTGTTTGCGAACCGTTCGTCCAACAAACACGAAATTTATACGGTGCACTTGAATGATGATAACGAAAGTAGAAATGAAAAAACGACGCTGATCGGCCCAACGATCGCCGAGTTACGGAGGATATTTGGTTATTTATTTGGTTATTTGGTCTTGTATTGCGTATACTATAGCCTCGTCACTGCCAGACTGTGTTATTATAGTGGCCGCGCTGTAACCTGGTCTTGCATTGGGTATACTATAGCCTTGTCACTGAAAGACTGTGTTATTATAGTGGCTGCGCTGTTATCTGTTCTTGTTTTGAGTATACTATAGTTTATTTGGCCTCCGTGTTTGGGTTCGGGTGGGGGGGATGTGCACCTTTTACCGCCAATGGGACCGCACCTACTCTCGAATTTCTGCACCTTAGAAATGGAAGGCGGGAAATCTTAAATGGGCATTTACAGGTGTCATGTTCACAATAAACTGTTTATTTTCGAAGGGCGGCTTCCTTTGAGTTTCCAGTTTCCTTAGGTTTCTTTACCGCGAGCGGCGATTGCTTTGATGTCAAGTTTCATAACACCTAGCTCAGCACATGCAGGTGTACGGCACGTGTTCAACACGCGCCCTAAAACACACAACCACCCTCAGTCTGAGGATAGCAATCCTCCAGAGTGGACGTGCACCATAGTCGTTACGTTTTTTTTGTGCTTGTGCTGTTCGTAATATTCTCTCTCTCAAGGATTATAAAATGGGTGAGTCATTTTAAACTATCTCTTGTTGTATTCCATCAGGCATGAATAATATCTAATGCTTTCGTAAAACATTTTCCACCTAGGTTATGAATTTGAAACACGATCAAATACTAGTTTCCCCAAGTGTTTTGTTTTGTGTTGTGTTAAAATACTAGTGGCCGCGCTGTTATTTGGTCCTGTTTTGAGTACACTATAGCCTCGTAAATGCCAGACTGTGTTATTATAGTGGCCGCGCTGTTATTTGGTCTTGTATTGAGTATACTATAGTTTTGTTCTTGTCCGTGGATACGTCGTTCGGGTAGCGAGCTTGATAACGGTACGTCACACGTCACCGCGATGGTAATACGTCGATTGGCGTTGACTTAAGCCGTGCGTGTACAAAAATTCACCGCTCTAGCGCTAACGGTTACCGAGTTATTCGATGGAATGTAAAATTACAAAATGGCCGTACGGTCAAGGAGCGCTTGTGGATTGTGGGCGAACCGTACGACATAAACGGGTAGTGCGACCGCTCTAAGAGATCGTCTCGACAAGGCAAACACAACGCAATAACCGGCGGCGTCGCGACGCCAACGACGTCCAAGTGAACATATTTGTGTTGCGAACCGGTCGTTTAACAAACACGAAATTTATACGGTGCACTTAAATGACGATAACAAAAGTAAAGGTGAAAAAACGACGCTGATCGGCCCAACGATGGCCGAGTTACGGACGGCGTCGGTGGCGTCGCCGAAAACGGCGTCGGATTTTTGGACGCCGTCGGCAAGACCCTAATATGATGTGTACTAAAATGTTAACCGTTAACGGCCTAGACTAATCGTTCGCCTTCATTTCTATTGTTTATACCTCAAATAAGCATTTCTGTTGTCCATCGGTACCTCAAATTAACATTTCTCTAGCTCAAATTAACATTTCTGTTGTCCATCGGTACCTCAAATCAACATTTCTTTTGTTAGACTCTGGCTCAAATTAACATTTCGTTGTCAATCTCTACCTTAAATTAGCATTTTCATTGTTAGACTCTGGCTCAAATTAACATTTCGTTGTCCATCGGTACCTCAAATAAACATTTCTTTTGTTAGACTCTGGCTCAAATTAACATTTTTGATGTGGACTAAAATGTTAACCCTTAACGACCTTGACTAATCGTTTGCCTTCATTCTAGACTTCTTCGATCTAGTATTCCTGGAGGACGCCCCACTACCAGTAGGTCGGCGGACCTACGCCGATCTGGTGGCGGATATATTTAGGGACGAGATTGCCCGTAAGTACAGTGATATTTTATGTATTTTTTATCGAGACTACGACGAGGAAGGTGTGGAGGTAGCTGTGAAATGTAGCAGTTGGCCAGTGTAGCCCTAGGCCCCAAACCTACCGGATACTATCTCAAATGTAACATTTCAGTTGTTTATAGTATAAATTAACATTTCTTTTGTCGGACACCCTACTTTAAAATTAACATAAATTTGACCTGTCGCCGATTTTTTTCTAGATGCCTTGTGGATTGCCCTGCTCGTGTGAGAACATTCCAATTGCACTTGCTTACCGATTTTTGTGTGTGGTTACAGCACGGGAGTCACCGCCGTTTGTGGTCGACCGGCTATACGGGGCACCGAGCCTTTCGGACCTGCCCGAGGCCCCGCCGCGATAGGCAGCAGAGCCTCTGCTAGCGGATTGCCGTAAGTACGGTGATATTTTATTTCATTTTTATCGAGACTACGACGAGGAAGGTGTGGAGGTAGCTCTGAAATGTAGCAGTTGGCAGTTGAATAACAATACCCTTCTAGCCCTCACCCCTACCAGACACTAACACAAATTACCATTTCAGTTGTTTATACTTTAAATTAACATTTTTTTTGTTGGACACTATCTCAAATTAACAATACTGTTGTTTATACTCCGCATTATTGTCGGAGACTATCTCAACTGTAACATTTCAGTTGTCTATAGCGTAAATAAACAACTCAATTGTCGGACACCCTATCTTAAATTAACATAAGTTTGACCTGTCACCGATTTTCATCTAGAGGCCTTGCGGATTACCCTCCTCGTGTGAGAACATTCTGATTGCACTTGCTTAGCGATTTTTGTGTTTTGTTACAGTACTGGAGACAATCGACGCCGATTTCCTTGATAGATTCCTCAACGAGGCAATTGAGGAATCGCAAATGCAAGGCGTAGAATGCGACCAGGCCCGTAAGTACGGTGATAGTTTACTTAATACTGTTGAGACTACGACGAGGAAGGTGTGGATGCAGCTCTGAAATGTAGCAGTTGGCATTTGCAACAACAACACCCCCCTAATCACCACCCCTACTGCACCCATTATTAGTTTGAGAACAATTTGTTTGCGTCTGCCTAATGAGTATTTTCTTTTGTTACCGAATAAGATGTGAATGCAGTTGCGGAGATCGTCGGGGAGACGCCCGTGGCCCGCTACACATCCGCCGTAATGACCTACGGCATTGGCAAGGGCCGAAAGTCAATGGTCCGCGACAGCAGCGACGACAGCGACTCTATGAGCGAGAGCGAGGACAGCTCCTCCCCCCAAAACTCGGGCCGTAGTGTGAGTACAGCCTCTGTATTTGCATCCTGATGTTATATTATTTTATGAAAATTAGCTAGGAAAAGAAAACGCTCTGCATTGCCAGATGAGTGATTTTTTTTAAATAAATCAAACAATATGAATTCCCCATTGAATAGAAACTGAGTATTTTCTTAACAAATTGTGGTTAAAGTTAAAATTCCAAAACTTGTATCCGGTGACGACCTTGCTAGTGCCGATCGTGTTGTATTGAGAGATTCACTTTGCTTCGCTCGCTAATGTTAATAACTGCCTTTGTCTCAATTACAGTCGGACGAATGCGAGCTTGTCACCATGGTTGCGGCAGGTAAGCTGGGAAAGGAACTTCGCCACCAGTGCCCCTACTGCCGGGCGTATACGGCCTCTTTAACCCAGCATCACATCCGGTACCACAAGGTACCGGCTGCTAGAGCTAGAGGCCGTACCGTCCGGCACAAAATGAGGGAAACCCAGCTCCTGCCGCATCCAGCGGACGGGGCCACCGATACCGACGTGAGTAAATTACCTTGTTATGTTATTTAATAATTTATTTATTTAACGTACATTTATTGTATGACTATTTATTCCTCTGTGAGTGTATTATTGTGTGTGTGTGTGTGTGTTATTGTGTTATGTGTGTGTGCTTATTTATTGACATTGTTGATATGTATTAATATGTATTCATGGTATGTTATCTAGTCTGATTCTACAAATCTACCCGCAGAAGGAACCAAGCTAAAACGGCGCTACCGGTGCGAGTCCTGCTCCGGAGTTTACTTGAACCTGCGGCAACACGTGCTGCAGGTTCACAAGAACCTCCGGGGCAGGCAGCGTGAGGCCCGACTTAAGCGTTGGGCAATAAGAAGGAGATTGGCGGCCACCCGGATTGGCGGAGATGTAAGTATGGAAAAATTTGAACTGTAACTAGTAAAAACTCTACATTGATGCTTGTTGTATGAATTTAGTTAATCTTTGTCCTTTTACTCATTTCAGAAACACCTTCGCTAGTCCTTAGTTAGTAAGTAGGTTAGTTTTTGTATTTTTTAGTTTTAATCTAAATTAGTTGTAAATATTATAGTAGTTTATGTAAATAGTTTTTTTAAATAAGTATAGTTGTAAATATCATTGTAATTATTGTAAAGATTTTTATATTAAATTTGTAAATATTATTGTAATTGTAAATATTTTTATATTAAATTTTTTACCTTTTACTCATAAACAATCTTCTTATTGAATAACATAACTAACATTTACCGATCCCATTCCTATATTAGAGTACACGCACGTTGCAATGCAGCTCGCTACAAGGCGGAACCTAAACGTGTACCTTAAATGTATATATATATGTATATATTGTGTAGTGCATGTATTATGCCGCCTTGTAGCAGAACGCCAATGTCCAACTAGTGGATGTGCCGATACCCATGTAGCCGTTGAGTTACGTAGCCCAATTGAAACTTCAAGAAAAAATGTAACCAACGGGTTACACGATAATTATAATTTTTATCTTGTTATATCTTAGGCTAATGCGGGAAGAAACGATTTAAAACAAAGGCCTAGCATGACTCTATACTTATCCACGTCCCAGTGTGACGTTCACCCTCACAAAAAATGGTTATTTATCGAGGGTCGACGTTTTTGGTTTTGCTGGTAGCTACGATACCCACGTAACCGGTGGGTTACGTGACCAAATGGAAAATTTAAGAAAAATTGTAACCAACGGGTTACATGATACTTATAATTTTTATCTTCAAATATCTTAGGGTAATGCGGGAAAAAACGATTCTTAACCTAGGCCCATCATGACATAATACTTATCCACGTCACAGTGTGACTTATACCTTCACAAATAATGGTTATTTATCGAGGGTCAACGTTTTTGCTATGGTTTGTAGCTACGCTACCCACGTAACCGGTGGGTAACGTGACCCAATGGAAAATTTTAAACAAATGTAACCATAGCGTTACATGTTGTGGGAAAATATACAAAATTACAAAAACATTTAAGATAGTATACAAACACATTTGTATGTCTATATATATACATATATATATATTAAAAGAGAGCGAAGCTCGAACAAGGAACTACCGACAAGTAACAACATGGGGTGACATCGGCGCGCGCAGTTCCACCATCAGCGAGCGCGGGAGACATCAGTTGACAGCTCGACGCCCCGAGGATAGGATCCATAAGGTTCCTGAAACGTCGGCACATTATCGAGGTTGGACGTGGCGGAATAACCCGCAATTATTTTAATTTTATCGACACATATATATTTATTTATATAAAGAATTGTGCTAGAAATAATTCTTACAATAATAACTATTTGTATTCGTAACCACTTACAGTTTCACTTATCTAAACGAGTATGCACATTTTGACAATGATAATAATAATGATGATTACAACAAAAGTTATGGTAATAAGTCTAAAAATCAGAACTATGATTAATAAAAGTACGTATTCATTAATGCACTTACTTTTGTTTCATGTTTGTTATAATTTAATAGTTTTAGTTAGAGTAACATGTTCACGACACGAGGATTAATTGAATGGCTTCACATAAAGTATTATAGGTAGTATATACGGAAGATCCGAGTGAAGATGAGACATTTGGAGTGAAGTAGCCGACAGGTGACACGTACATGGTAAATTTCCCAAAATATATTTCCCCCCGAAAATACGAGTAACTTGTGCGCTACACGAGGATACCTGTGATTATTAACATGGTTACACGTAATGGGACATTTTTAATAGAGTAGCCGATTGGTTACACAGACATGTCAAATTCACTTAAATATATTGCAACCATCAAGTACGAGTAACTTGTGCGCTACACGAGGATACTTGTGATAAATAACATGGTTACACGTAATGAGACATTTTTAATAGAGTAGCCGATTGGTTACACAGACATGTCAAATTCACTTAAATATATTGCAACCATCAAGTACGAGTAACTTGTGCGCTACACGAGGATACTTGTGATAAATAACATGGTTACACTTTTTAATAGAGTAGCCGATTGGTGACACAGACATATAAAATTCACATAAATATATTGCATCCAAAAAGTATGTGTAACTTGTGTGCTACATGAAGATAGTTGTAATATAAAACATGGTTACACGTAACACAGCTAAGACGAAATATTTTTAATAAAGTAGCAGCCGGGTGACACGGACTTGGCAAAGTGATCGCGGCAAGAGCGAGTCTAGTCAATGTGTGCACTATGGTTACACAAGAACTGAAATAGGAACGGTGAATTTGGACGGGTGTCCCCAAAGTCGGCACACGCTAATGTTGAAATTGTGCGAGACGCCAGTGGTAGGATTCCATACAAACGGCTACGTGGGTATCACCATGACGCAGGTAATTACCATTTCATCCCAATGGTCGTCAAAATGGTATCTGCCACCAAAAAGGAAACGCTGTTGAGCTTGACTCTCCGCACCTAACGGTACCACCCTAACGATGTAGTACTAGTTTGATGCTATCTGTTCTTATCAGCATTGGTGTGTATTAATGTGGAGGGCAAGTCTCGGCGTTACCGCAATGCCCGCCCAACCCGCATAATCGCGCGCATTGTAATGAATTAACACTAGAACCAATTACGCTTTACTGCGGCAGTAAGTTGGGAGTCGCTCAAGAACAACAGGTTGCGAATCTCACGTTAGCGCGTGTGAATGCACTGAAACGACTCTTCATGGTCGAGTTCTCTGACGATTGTCCCTGGTCTGAGGGAGACTTTCTGAACACATGGCAAAGAAGCTTGATAGATATTTGGGCTTAACGTCTTATATTTTTGCAACTTGGCTAATCAAGACGATGAGTGGGTGATAATGAAGATGACATTGGGGGCTCTTTGGAGAAAAGGGGCAAGTAGGAGGGCGCGTGAGGAAAGGGGATTGGGGTGTGGACTGCACTTCATCTGACACCTCATCATCGACCTGTCCGGCCAGAGTGACCCTACCAGAAGCATACGCTTCCGCCGGCATAGCTCTCGGGATCAACAAAGCACACACACCTGCCCACCACGATAAGGTAGCAGTCCCTTAGCAGGAAATGGCAAAGAAGCTTGGATTTCTATTTCCGAAGAAGAAAAGCGAGAGAAAGCCCCAGTTTATGAGATCTGCGCCTTGGAATTCGAAATACTGGATCCTCTGTCGCCACTAAGACTGGATCTGTAACCCCTTCTTCATGACACAAGTCAGAAATAAGCTTGAAACGATGGCAAAACCAGTACTGAAGCCAAATGAAATGGTGTTTGGCGATCTCGTTCCCGGGGGTAGTTGACTTACCAGCCGATTGATTGATTAATGGGGCTTAACGTCTCATATTTATGCAACGATGGCTAATCGAGACGATAAGCGGGTGATAATGAAGATAAGAAAGATGATAATGAAGAATAAAGTCACATCCGAATTAGATCCATTGTACGTCGCGTGAGTCGTCATACGGGAGTTCAGCAAGGGAGGGCAGGGCTAAGTGGGAGGAGAAATATTCAATGGGACAGTGGGGGGGAAAGGGGATTGGGGTGTGGACTGCACTTCGTCTGACTTCTCCTCCTCGACCAGTCCGGCTTGGGTGGCCCTACCAGAAGCATACGCTTCCGCCGGCATAGCTCTCGGGATCAACAAAGCACGCAAACCTGCCCACCACGATAAGGTGCCAGTCCCTGGGCAGGAGGAGGAGGAAATGGGACGAGGAAGAGACGACCTGTCGGACGAGACGGTAGGCGAACTAGATAGACTCTCAAGGGATTTAAAACACCCTGTTAAGAGAGAGTTACCTGCAGGCCGAGATGGCCGCAGAGGAAGGTGTGCCGGTGACGCAGATTGCGCGTAATTATATTTGCGCGTGTTTGGGACTGCGACCGGTAACACCTATAGAAGAGCCGTCAGAGATGCAGGCGGAAGAGTAGTGCCGACTGCTAAAAGGGTTTTTATTTCGGTGCACAAGTTACTCCCGGCCAAAGCTTTGTGCGCTTTTTTTCCCCAAGTACAAAAAAAACCCATCGTTGACAAACTTTGACGTAGTGATGGGGCTTTCTTACTAATATCAGTCATGGCCGGTGTTGACAACAAAAGATTGATTGATTGATTAATGGGGCTTAACGTCTCATATTTGTGCAACCATGGCTAATCGAGACGATGAGTCGGTGATAATGAAGATGATAAGATGATGATGAAGAATAAAGCGACATCCGAATCATATCCATTGTACGTCGCGTGGGTCGTCATATGGGAGTCCAGCAAGGGTGGGCAGGGCCAAGTGGGAGGAGAAATCAGCAGTGGGACAGCGGGGGGTGGGGGAGGGGCAGGTTCTCCTTTTGTCGCCTCTTACGACTAGCAGAGTCACTCAAGGCCTATTCTACCCCGGGCCGAGACGAGTCGACAACAAAAGAAATTAACAATTATCATAATAATATCGTTGGTATTATTATAATGTTATTAATTTATTAACAACAATATAATACATATTTTACATTTGTATCGACGCACTGTTTTTTTTTTAATAAACGGTGCATATAAAAACAAATAGCTTCAAAGCCTGTAGGTACAGTTACAATCATGGTGTTGCCTTGGCACCATCCTTTCTCGTCCCTGATTGCAGGGCCCAGCCAGTCGGGTAAGACCTTTTTCTTGCGAAATTTTCTCAAGCACATCGATCAAATGGTAGATGTATCTTTTAAAGAGATAGCATGGTGTTTTTCCGAAAAACAGTCTATACACGCAGATATGACGTGTTGCGTGCCGGTAAGGTTTTATAAATGCGGCGAGGGACATGGCGGAAGATCTGGAAATGATTGGTCAAGACGAAGGATGTGGAGTAAGAGAAAATGGAGGAGAAGAGGATGCTTTTCACGAAAAGCGAGGACGAAAGACCAAGGGAATATTCAATTGAAGATTAGTGCATTGTATTTTTTTTGTAAAAACATTTTTTTTAATAGTGTATATACTATATTGTAAATGTAAAAAGGGTAAAATGAATTGGGTTCTAATACTGTTGTATTTATTTTGCTAAACCATTGTTTCCTCACCAAATAATTCTAGAATTGATTAAAGTAAAGCATATCAAATCAGTAAGATTCAGGGTCAAACTGGAGTGTTCGCGGTGCTGACGAGAACGAGGGGCGCAACGCAGCGGTCGCCGTCATCAACTCAGACCTCAGCGAGCCACAGAGACATTGCTAAGTGGTATTACTAGAGTAGATTGTGTGCTCTCAGTAGACGCGATGATAAAACGTTTGCTTACTTCTTTCCCATCTGTAACTGAGACAGCAACATGCAACTCTTGTGCATTGCCCCAAAAAGCAACGAGTGATCGATCACGCTCTCTATGCTGTTCAATGGTCAACATACACTACAATTGACAAATTACGATTTTTAATCATGTCTGAACTAAATGCAGTCAGACTAATTGAATGCTAAGCAAGAATACCAAGCACAAATGTCATGTCATCGGATGATTTCACTCTTCCTCGGACACTGGAGTAGTGCAATGTGCAGGTATATGTGGGCCAACCTATCAAGTCTCGGAATATCACTTTTACATTGAACCAATATCTTTGGGTACAGAAATAGGTATTGTGGACACCGTTCCTGAAGTCATACGGGTACAATTCCCACCCGTTTGGAGCTAGCGGGAAATGTGTAATGGTTGCGTGGTGTTTCAGGGTACACTGGTGAGTTAACGTCAAATTCTGTAGGCCCCAACATTGCATTCGGTAGACGACATGACTGTCAATGTGAGGCATAAGATGACTTAAAACAGGGTAAATCTGCAGTATCACCGAACAGAGTTGTTCGAGCTGCTCTCCTGTAACACACAATTAGCTAGTTTATTTCAGCTCATAAACTTACGAAAGGTAGAAGTTTTGATAAAAATGCCAGCAAGTGAGGGAAAGGTCAAGTGGGATAAGAAATATTCAGTTGGACAGTGGGGGGGGGGGGAAGGGACAGGGTCTCTTTTTGTCGCCTCTTACGACTAGCAGAGTCATTCTGGGCCAATTCTACCCCGGGCCGAGACATGAATAATAAAGCCACATCCTAATCAGATCCATTGAACGTCGCGTGGGTCGTCATACGGGAGTCCAGCAAGGGTGGGCAGGGCCAAGTGGGAGGAGAAATATTCAGTGGGACAGTGGGGGGGAAGGGACAGGGTCTCTTTTCGTCCCGCATCTCCACCTTCTACAGGAGTGAGAGTTTACATGAGTCAACTGCACACACACATGGTTGCGACGAGAACCACTCTTGAAGTCACTAGGTCGGAGTTCTGAAGATGACTGATGCTCCTGCCTGGCAGCGCGCTGCTGATATAGCCCGAAAGCCTAAATCAACGTTTCAATAGTCTGAAAATTTGTATCATTGAGTTTTGTGCAGAAGCGAGTTTACACTGTCCATAATTATAAATAATAGTTACAAAACATTAATTTTTGGTTCCCAAAGCAAAACAATGCCTATTTCTGTCTTTAATTAGATTTTAAGAACTCATATCGACATTATAATAGTCTGATACGCATTTAATGATTATTTGGGCTTAACTTCTCATATTTTTGCAACGAGGGTAATCGAGACAATGAGTGGGTGATATATGGCTGTTTGGAGGAAAGGGGCCAATAGGAGGGCGGGGGTGGAAAGGGGAAGGTGGAGGAAAGGGGATTGGAGTGTGGACTGCACTTCGTCTGACTTCTCCTCCTCGACCAGTCCGGCTAGGGTGGCCCTACCAGAAGCATACGCTTCCGCCGGCATAGCTCTCGGGATCATCAAAGCACGCAAACCTGCCCACCGCGATAAGGTAGCAGTCCATCCACATTAGCATGGTTGGGAAGTAAATGTCATTCTCTAGTGACGAGTGTAGTTATGGAAACATTTGACTGTCGATTATTATAAATAATACCTTGCTAAACATGAATAATTGGAGCCCTATGTAAAACAATGCTTAGAGTAAAGTGTTACAACAGGCTAACCTGGCAGTTCACGTTTTGGCAGGGGATGAAGACGCTTCTAGCGTGGCTGCACTCCGATAAGAAAACACAGAATATCATATGATGAAATGGTCAGACTTGAACCACTGCAAAAAAGGGGTTACCAACGCCTTTTATCGACTAATGGTGGGTTAACAGCTAAGCGTTGGGAGCGAAGCGAAGGCACGAGCTCCAATCAGCGGCCGAGTTTCACGCGAGCTCGCGGGGGTGGGGGGGGGGGGGAATCCTTCGCGCCAGACATGGTTCAAGTTTATGTTTTCTCGCGTCGCGTCTCCCCACGGCCACCTCGATTGTTTACCGAACACGTATTAAGTGGCAGTTCCAAGCTAGGCCTAGGTGGTTGTAAGATACCACTGCAAATCAGTTCAGTTACCGAGTGGGTAGACTCTAAATGTGAATTTATTTATTTTATTTATTTATTTATTTATTTATAGTTGTAATATGTAACATTCTTTTGAGATAACTTCTTCCCTGAACAATGTTATTAATTTTAATAACGCCGCAATACGAGACAGAGGTACATCAACAGTTTGAAGCGACATCATGTAAAAACAATATGTCTACGGTAAAAAGTAACAAATTTGTTGCGGACACCTAACCGGTGGTGACCGTCTGTGTCTGATCTACCAGAAGATCTACACCTAGATGTGGCAATGCCATACCTACTTCTAGGTGTGGAGAGCGAGTTTGACTCCGCCGCTGTCACGTTGAGCTCTACCGCGGCTGAGCTTGAGGCCAGGCCGGCCTCAGCTCCGGCTTCATTCGCTCCTCCGAGGAGAACCACTTCAGCTTGAAGATGAGGATGGCAAGTTATATTTTAATTTACACTCCCATACTTTGAGTGCAAAATATAAGGATGTTTATTTCCAACAACACATACACTACTACAGTAGAGTTCCGCGGGAGTTTACACCATGGCCAATTGTCCCTCCGTTTTGGACAACCATAGATATATTGAAAGATAAGCTACCCTGGGATTTCTCGTTTTCCTAGAACGATCGGACCTCATCGCCTTGAAGAATGTGATGTGTGTATTCAGTCATCTGAATTCCTCATCCTTTGGTCGAGTTTGAATGGAGATAATTGCTCCACTGGACTTTGCTCTAGGGCCGTACCAAGAAAACAACCCAAAACGTTGGTGTAAACTCCCGCGGAACTCCACTATAGATAACAATCGGGTGACACATATGATGTTGGATATTTTACAAATTAGGTTTACCTACAAATGAATATATATTTTGTTTCACTTAATAATTTTTACTGTGTATTTAGGCCTAGAAAGTTAATCGACACAAACGTTAGATACAAGTTCAAAATATATAGGCCTATGGCCTACTTGAATTTAACTTGAGAATAGAAATATATATTGATAGTTGGGCTTAAGGGGCCAGCATGTATGGAGAAGACAGATATGAAAATAGACCGGGTGATATGATGGGTAATAAGCGTGAGACAAAACATACAAGAGGAAGTATGCATGAGAGCCCCCTTTGTGGGTACCGATCACTACGTGAAAGGACACCCTTCGACAGGTTAGCAACAAGGAACAAACAACCAGTTCTTTAGTTTTGGAGGTCTAGGATACAGTTTTTTAACCATTCACTCTTTTGGGGATTTTCCAAACTATTAGCTAGGTAATAACATTGGATACAAAGAAACAAAAACTGGAGAGCGATTAATGATGGTTTCTTTGATCGATGATTGATCAATGGGGCTTAACGTTTTATATTTGTGCAACAATAACTAATCGAGACGATGAACGGGTGATAACGAAGATAAGAAAGATGATGATGAAGAATAAAGCCACATCTGAATCAGATCCATTGTACGTCGCGTGGGTCATCATACGGGAGTACTGTTAGGGAGGCAAGGCCAAGTGGGAGGAGAAATATTCAATGGGACAGTGAGGAGGAAAGGGACAGGGTCTCCTTTCGTCGCCACTTACGATTAGCAGAGTCACTTTGGGCCTTTTCTACTCCGGGCCGAGACGGGTAACTTTCCAAACTGTCTAGGTGTCATCAATGGTAAACACATCGTAATACAGGTACTACACAATTCTCTTGGATGGAAGAGAATAAGAGCTGCTCGCGAATTCAATCGAAAAGATGTCAATACGAATAATCTTTCTTCAGATAGGCAACAAACTCATTTAGGTTTTGTTATTATAATTGCAAGCACAGCCACAGCTTGGTACTGCTTGCAGTCTACGATGCAGACTACTGTGCTACGCTAGGCGACATTGGGGCATCTGGGTGAAAAAGTGAAGGTGGTGTGTTTAGGAACTCGCCATTTGGCTAAGAGCTGGCGCAAAATTGCATAGCTCTCGGGAACAACAAAGCATGCAAACCTGCCCACCACGATAAGATAGCAGTTCCTGGGCAGGCAAAGTGCAAGATATCTTACTTCTTAAAGTCATGATCGAACAACGTGCTCACGCTTTTAAAGAATTATATCCAAATGCTTCTATTACTCCTAAAATACCCTTTATGATACATATGCCTAGACATATTCAGGAGTTCGGACCACTTCGCCACCAATGGTGCATGAGGTTTGAGGCTGCTCATAGTAGGCTCAAACTTTTGGTAGCTACAATAAAGAATTTCAAAAATATTTCTTTATCATAAGCATACCGATTTCAATCACTGAGGTCTTCACAACTGTTTCGGTTACCAAACACACTATGTGTGAGATACTTATATCAAGGCGATAATGTTCGTCCTGGATTATCAATCCCAATTGGTGGTCATATGTTTGGCGATTAAAGGAGAATTAGATATAGAAAATGGCAATGCATTAATTTTTTTTCAAAACAGGTCGTGATTCATGGCACAATTTTCAAGAAAGGTAGCGTTATTCTTACCGTTGATGATGCTAACAGTTTACCGCAGTTTGGAGTGGAAGAAGAAATACTTGTATATGAAACCAAAAAGTGTTTGTTGTACAAAGAATTAATTTCCTTAAAATATGAAAAATGTGTTAATGCATATGAGGTACAATTCACAGACACCTTCCAAGTAAGGAAAATTGAAGATCTTGTGCACCCATTCCCGTGATCTTTGTTTAGGCTACGCCGGAACAAACCCGTCAATATTTTGTAATTGTACTATGTAACAGAAGGAATGAATATTTTTAAATCCATGTGTCTGGTAATTGAAGCAGGAATGTATCATTCCCCGTAATTTTGTTTTTAAAACATTAATCTAAATGTTTTATTCAATGTTTTATCCAAAATACAATGTTTCCAGGCCTACGCTAGACTTAATTATTGTTGTGCTTCCCAACAGTCCCCCCAGAGACGAGCGGTGTCTATATAAAGAGAACAATTGTTTTTATGATTGATTGATTGATCAATGGGGCTTAACGTCTCATATTTATGCAACGATGGCTAATCGAGACGGTGAGCGGGTGATAATGAAGATGAAAAAGATGATAATGAAGAATAAAGCCACATGCGAATCAGATCCATTGTACGTCGCGTGAGTCGTCATACGGGAGTCCAGCAAGGGAGGGCAGGGCTAAGTGGGAGGAGAAATATTTAATGAGACAGTGGGAGGGAAATGGGATTGGGGTGTGGACTGCACTTCGTCTGACTTCTCCTCCTCGACCAGTCCGGCTTGGGTGGCCCTACCAGAAGCATACGCTTCCGCCGGCATAGCTCTCGGGATCAACAAAGCACGCAAACCTGCCCACCACGATAAGGTGGCAGTCCCTGGGCAGGATTGTTTTTATAATGAATTTGACACCATAAGTAAAACAGTTATTTGAACGCACAGTGATAACCAAATAAAATTACTGATGGCAGAAGTCGTATTGGGGACATTTATGAATCGTTTACCTACAATGCATTGACACGAGTGGGCGGCGTTCTCAATTATTATTATTAGTTGTGTTTAACGACGTTCTCGACAGCTTAGGTCATATGACGTCTACCATCTATATCACGGGAGTCGTCATAAGGGGAGTACAGCAAGGGAGGGCAGGGCCAAGTGGGAGGAGAAATCTTCAGTGGGACAGTGAAGGGGGGGGGGGGGTAAGGTACAAGGATTTGTTCGGCGGGCGTAATGACAAAGGTTTCGTCGCCTCTGACGAGTAGCAGAGTCACTCTGGGCCTATTCTTCCTAGGCCCAGACGGGCTGTATCCTATGGTTACTTTGGCCGTTTTTAGTTTAATTTAAACTTATGCTTGTAACTCTAGTTCCACTGTGGTTGCTAGAGTAACGTAATTAAACTAGTTCTTAGGCCTAAGTGTAAATGCACTAACCTATATAATATGTTAGTACATAGGGTCTACTACCAAACAAAGCTACAATAACATTATTGGGTGGAGTGGAGAAGACACAGTGGAAAACACAAACAAAAGTTTGCGAGGATGCCCTAGAGGCCACAACGGCAGCGGAATGATCAAAACGAGTCGACAACTGTGAAGAACTGGTAAGAGAGACTTGGGCCACAGAAGTGGGCACAGATACCCGGGGAGTTGGGCCAATAATCATAAGCCTTCATGCAAGCGAAGACTGACAGCGACGACTGACAGACGAGGATGATGACGAGCTTTTGCGGTTCCGTTATGAAGCTAGAACAAACTGACATTTGTAAATAGAACAGTCTGCAAATGCTGCCATGGATAATTTATTTACACCTTGTTATTCTTTTGATAGTCTAGTAATTTTATTTATATATACATATGCATTTGTTATCTTCCGGGATATTATGCTGCTTGTGTGGTATATTGGTGCAGACCGAAGTCGGTCACCCATTGCTCGACGTTCCGCCAGAATTGCATCTGGCATGTTCACGAGTCCCTATCACGTCCTTCTCATTCAAGAGCCTAACGTCGACTGACTATTGTCAGCCGAGGCGCGCGTTGTCTGTATACGGACTAGGTTTGTTTGTTTTACATGCATAGTGTAGTGTAACGTGTAAGTGAGTGTAGGCCAATTGTAGGCTTTTACACTTGATTTTGCTTCGCGTCACCCAGAATAAGAAAACGCTTTTTGTATACACGTTACACTAAGCTTTACACTGACCTACTTACGTTTTGAGGTTATGGTGTGCATGCTCACATTATTTCCGTATATAGTCCAAAAGAACCCTAATATGCATTTACTATCAATTTTAAATGCATTAATTTATTATAAAAGTGCTGCGGTTTTACCATCGGTGGAAATATTATTATTATTATTATTATTATTATTATTATTATTGGGGCTTAACGTCTCATATTTATGCAACGATGGCTAATCGAGACGATGAGCGGGTGATAATGAAGATGAGAAAGATGATAATGAAGCATAAAGCCACATCCAAATCAGATCCATTGTACGTCGCGTGAGTCGTCATACGGGAGTCCAGCAAGGGAGGGCAGGGCCAAGTGGGAGGAGAAATATTCAATGGGACAGTGGGGGGGAAAGGGGATTGGGGTGTGGACTGCACTTCGTCTGACTTCTCCTCGTCGACCAGTCCGGCTTGGGTGGCCCTACCAGAAGCATACGCTTCCGCCGGCATAGCTCTCGGGATCAACAAAGCACGCAAACCTGCCCACCACGATAAGGTAGCAGTCCCTGGGCAGGATCGGTGGAAATAAAATGCGTTTTTCATGATACGTGATCTCCTTATTTTGAACTGACACATTCGTTTGGCGCCTTTTTATTACACTACACGTGCTGCATGAGCCGAAAAGCAGTTGTAGAAAGTAAAACGAACGCCTTATACTTGGCTACACTTGATACCCAAACGCCTTTTACAGAGATTGAGCCTACACTAGTGTAAAGTGTAGGTTAGTGTAGGTAAAACAAACAAACAAACCTATTGGTGTAGAAGGTGGAGGTGCGGGGCGGCGCGGTTCTATTGTTAATTTAGAGGGCTGGGCCATGCCTTGCCTTGGTTTCACACGAAATGGGGTCAGATTGATTGATTGATTGATGTATGGGGCTGCACATCTCATATTTTTGCAATAATGGCTAATCGGGACGATGAGCGGATGATAATGAAGATGAGAAAGATGATGATGAAAAATAAAGCCACACCCGAGTCAGATCCATTGTACGTCGCGTGGGTCGTCATACGGGAGTCCAGCAAGGGTGGGCAGGGCCAAGTGGCAAGAGAAATATTCAGTGGGACAGTGGAAGGGTAGGGACAGGGTCTCTTTTCTAACAGCGTCCCCGGACCTGACAACTTGCATAATGAAATGTTCAAACATCTATCTACAGCTTCACACCAATACTTACTTAAGATGTTGAATCGCCCAATGGTGGGCTGTTTACCACCATGTAAGGTAATAAATTAGTTTAGTTAGGATTGGGAGAGGTCCAGTACTCTGGCCTTACTAATGGAAGGAGAGTTCGGATTGGTTAGGGCCCAGTGGTACTCGCACCGAACCAATCAGGAACAAGGATGAACCGGATTGGTTCGCCTGCTTGATTGATATTTGGGCTTTACGTCTCATATTTTTGCAACGAGGCTAATCGAGACAATGAGTGGGTGATATATGAAGATGAAAAATGGGGCTGTTTGGTGGAAAGGGGCAAGTAGGAGGGAGCGTGAGGAAAGGGGAAAGGGGAGGATAGGGGATTGGGGTGTGGACTGCACTTCGTCTGACTTCTCCTCCTCGACCAGTCCGGCTAGGGTGGCCCTACCAGAAGCATACGCTTCCGCCGGCATAGCTCTCGGGATCAACAAAGCACGCAAACCTGCCCACCACGATAAGGTAGCAGTCCCTGGGCAGGTGGTTCGTTCTAGCTTTAGTATATAATAGGGAATATGCGTCATCTTTTGTTAGCATTTTACTAGATAAGGATTAACTTCCTGAATAGAAAAATATTTTATTTTGATGACATATAAAGTTTCATTTATAAAAACTAGCTGAAAGTTTCACACATATTTATGGCGGGAAAAACGGGGCATACGTCACTTTCCCTGTATCAGCAATCAACCAATCATAAACTGATAAATAAAATAACGCTTATTTGGAAATTATCATATCTAAAATAATATAAAATCGAATTAATGCCTAGTACGCCTAATAATTAATTTTGAAGCCCGATTTCTATAAAAACAATAATACCAAACCCATTTTCATAGAATATCAGTAAATAATGGGTGTTGTTATTCATATAAAGCAGACTTGACAACGACTTGAGTACAAATTTTGACAAGGTTAGCTTGATGACCTTGAAAATTTGATTGTTTCGTCTAGGAAGCGGTGGCAAAGTCCAAGGAGGTTATATGCAAAGTCATTCAAATAAGCAGTGATTTACAAGGATTGTGACGTCACATACCGTTTAAAAATAATAGTGCGAGAAACAGATTATCAAAATCTTTGAACATTTATAGAAGTATAATGAGTTAATTTTAAAACTTTTAAATTAGTTTCTGATGTCTTCAGATGAATAACAATATATTCCACGTACTTTCAGAGCTGTAGAAAATTCATGCACATTCCCTATTAGTTCACTTCATACATCATCCGAAGAGTTTTTTTTTTCAACTTTTTTTCCTCATCTTATATATGTATTTTGTCTTACTGAATTGCCAACCTTTATGTTTTTGTCTTTATTTTATGATAAAATGTTAAAAGTTACTACTTAGGAAATTTTATGAAGAATACATGTACCTTGTTTGTTTATAATTTAATAAATTGTGTTTCTACTCTTTCTACTCATGGACCTGTCACATTCACATTCGACATGCACATTCGGCACATTCGATTCTGCATCGACACGTCAAAGAAGCAAGAAGGGCCGGATGATGATTAATGGGGTTTAACGTCTCATATTTTTGCAACAATGGCTAATCGAGACGATGAGCGGGTGATAATGAAGATGAGAAGATGATGAAGGATAAAGCCACATCCGAATCAGATCCATTGTAAGTCGCGTGGGTCGTCATACGGGAGTCCAGCAAGGGAGGGCAGGGCCAAGTGGGAGGAGAAATATTCAGTGAGACAGTGGGGGGGAAAGGGACAGGGTCTCCTTTTGTCGCCTCTTACGACTAGCAGAGTCACTCTGGGCTTATTCTACCCCGGGCCGAGACGGGTCGTGCTTACGTCATCTTCCGACTCCCCCGCTTCAAGCGAGACCATAGCCGTCAACATAGGACGCCGTTCACGCCATCCCGGAGGCGGCGGGTTTGCGCCTTGGTGGAGGTGCCGGTCACAGATATTTCTTCAGAACGCCTGAAGGTAACAGGCGGGTTAGTCGTACTGCGCACGGGCTAAACCTACCAGAGGTGAGCTCCCCGTTGCGCAGTACATAGGATAGTATGATAGGAGTTAGGTGAGCGGGGGGCCGCCTCCCCCCCCCTCTTAGGTGGTGCGCATTCTCTTCCGCAAAATCTCTCCTTTCTTTACCCTGTCGGTGGTGGTGGTGCCCCAAAGCCCCTGCTAAAGCATAGTTGCGCACCCCAAACAGCTGTGCCAAGGCTCTGGTTCCCCCCAAGTGCCCCCCACCCCCCCCTTCACAGAGAGGCGCAGGGTATCCTGGCTCTCTGTGGCTACGAGACTTCTGCCAGAAACATCTGCTGCCATGTCTGATACAGATAGCTTTCAGTAAAAGGGCTTAAACTCCCCTGCTCCCCCCCCCCATGATTCGGGGCTTAAGCTGTGTGTTGTAACTTCTCAAACACTAGCGCTTTTTACGCGCAGTTTTTGCCCGGTGGTATTTTGCTCCCCTCGTTACTCTCTCTCATCCTCCCCCCCCCACCTCCCCCCAAGCTAAACCAAGCTAGCTAAGGTGACTCTCGCTTCCCCCGTTACTGACTGTGACCTTGAGGAGTTCCCTTGTGGGCCCAGCTCTGAGAGGGTTTTCAGAAAGTAGCGGTGACCGAGAGTGCAACCCCCCCCCTCTTCCCCCCTTTCTGACATCATCATCACCAATGCCACTCACTCGTAGCGAGTATCGCAAAGTAGCTAGCGAAATGGAAGTCTCCATGTCAGAGCATTCTGACAGTGACAATGACCAAAATACTAACACCCCTGATAGCCCTACTAGGTGCCAACATTCAACTCATAGTTATGATAATGAATCTGATTCAGATCAAGTAGAGATGGAAGACAGCAGGCCAAAAGCAAAGGGCCTCGAAGGGCTGATTTCATGAAGGACAAAGCTAAAACAAATACCATGAATGGTGAAGACAACTTCATCCAGGTAACCTCCAAGAGACAAGGCAATTCCCAGGCAAAAAAAGCTAGAAAGACCAACATAAATAGGTCTGTGATGACAGCCTACGGCAAAGCAGCCAGTGCTATGGATCCTTGCAAGGCAACAACTGATTGATTGATATTTGGGCTTAACGTCTCATATTTTTGCAACGAGGCTAATCGAGACAATGAGTGGGTGAACAACTAATGTGACTAACAACACGAATATTCAGATTTTTGAAACAAGCAATAGATATGATGCATTAACGGTTGAGGGCACAAATCATGAAGAGAGGGGGGAACCAAATGTCAATCCTCCCCCGGCTTTACATCCTGGCAATGCAGCAGATGACAGGCAGGGACCGAAGCCCCCCCCCCTATCATAATACGGAATATAGAGAGTTTTGACAACTTAGCCAAAGGGGCTAGAGATATTTGCAAGGACCCATTCAATTTCCAGGCTAGGGGTAATACCACAAGATTAAATGTAAGTTCCTCTGATGATTTTAGGGCAATGATCAAATTACTCGACACAGCCAAGGCTGAATACCATACCTTCACGCCTATGGGGGAAAGATCGGTCAAATTTGTCATCAGAGGCATTGATAGAACCACTAGCGTTGACTGGATTATTGAGGAACTTGCAGCACAAGGTATTGACAATCCCTCTGTCACCCAAATGCGAAGCCAAAGAGAGCCCAAGCCCCTGCTCCCATTGTTTTTGGTCAAAATAGATCCGGCCGAAACAAAGAAACTTAAAGCTTTACAAAAATTATGTTATTCTCAGGTAGAAATAGAAAAATTTGTGGCAGCTGGGGGCGCGCCCCAGTGCTACCGATGCCAAAAATTTGGGCATGTTGCCAAGCACTGCATTAACCGATACAAGTGTGTTAAATGTGGTGCTGGGCATGCCACGGTGACTTGCACCAAGAGCAAAGAGGAAAGTCCACTTTGTGCAAACTGTAGGGGCGATCACACTTCAAACTGGAAAGGTTGCCCCTCTTATCTTGAGGCCAGGGCTAGGCAACACGGGTTGACTAAAGCTGGGGGAAATAATGAGAACAAAAGTCTCGGTCGTGCGAATCCCAGATATAAGGATGCGCCGCCTCCTAGAAGCAATGTCTGGTTCAATAGAAACATTCAACCGAATGGCACAAATGTAAATCTCAAAACTGACTTCCCTCCATTAAGAAGTACTAATCAAATTGTCCCTGAAAGAATGAATGAGGATAGAACTTCCCACAGTAATAAAAGAAAACAGGTTAAACTCAAGGCAAAGGCGAGGGCATATGAATACGATAGTGAATGCTCCACAGTCCACAGGGAGCTCCACTACTGATGATGAGGATGCCGAGGTAGACTTGTATCCCCCTCCTAAGAGGCAGCATAAACCGTACAACTCGCATAAACAAATCCAACAAGATGAACAGGCAACCACAAGTAATAGAGGTAATGAAAGGCCCAATGGTAGTAACAGCACTACTGATGAAGCAACTCCAGAGACTTTTAGTACAGATTCAGTGAAGGCATGGGCAGAACGCCTATTACAAGCACTGTGTGATGCAAAGACTAACCAGGATAGGCTCGAAATCATAATATCAATGGCAATGCCCATCTTTTTAGTTAAGTCATGCATGAACCAAAATGGCAGTAAGCCGTAAGCCAGAGACATGCAACATTAATCTGTTGGCTTGGAATGCTAATTCCCTGACAGCAAAAAAGAATGAGCTGCACCATTATATGAAAACCAAGCAGATCCATATTTGCTGGATTAGTGAGACATTTCTAAAACCCAATGTCACCTTCAAGCTCCACAAATACGCCTGTCTTAGAAATGATCGAGCAGCTGCAGGTGGAGGAACTGCCATTTTGATTCGAACTGACGTCCAAGCTGATACTTGCTACAGTAACCTCTAGCTATATCAGGCAATGTCTAGCTACCTGGCTATCTCAAGCTTGTTCTGGCTGATACTTGCTACAGTAACCTCTAGCTATATCAGGCAATGTCTAGCTACCTGGCTATCTCAAGCTTGTTCTGGCTGATACTTGCTACAGTAACCTCTAGCTATATCAGGCAATGTCTAGCTACCTGGCTATCTCAAGCTTGTTCTGACTGATACTTGCTACAGTAACCTCTAGCTATATCAGGCAATGTCTAGCTACCTGGCTATCTCAAGCTTGTTCTGACTGATACTTGCTACAGTAACCTCTAGCTATATCAGGCAATGTCTAGCTACCTGGCTATCTCAAGCTTGTTCTGACTGATACTTGCTACAGTAACCTCTAGCTATATCAGGCAATGTCTAGCTACCTGGCTATCTCAAGCTTGTTCTGAGTGATACTTGCTACAGTAACCTCTAGCTATATCAGGCAATGTCTAGCTACCTGGCTATCTCAAGCTTGTTCTGGCTGATACTTGCTACAGTAACCTCTAGCTATATCAGGCAATGTCTAGCTACCTGGCTATCTCAAGCTTGTTCTGGCTGATACTTGCTACAGTAACCTCTAGCTATATCAGGCAATGTCTAGCTACCTGGCCTCACCTCAAGCTTGTTCTGGCTGATACTTGCTACAGTAACCTCTAGCTATATCAGGCAATGTCTAGTTACCTGGCTATCTCAAGCTTGTTCTGGCTGATACTTGCTACAGTAACCTCCAGCTTACTCAAGCTTGTTCTGGCGGATACTTGCTACAGTAACCTCTAGCTATATCAGGCAATGTCTAGCTACCTGGCTATCTCAAGCTTGTTCTGGCTGATACTTGCTACAGTAACCTCTAGCTATATCAAGCAATGTCTAGCTACCTGGCTATCTCAAGCTTGTTCTGGCTGATACTTGCTACAGTAACCTCTAGCTATATCAGGCAATGTCTAGCTACCTGGCTTACTCAAGCTTGTTCTGGCGGATACTTGCTACAGTAACCTCTAGCTATATCAGGCAATGTCTAGCTACCTGGCTATCTCAAGCTTGTTCTGGCTGATACTTGCTACAGTAACCTCTAGCTATATCAGGCAATGTCTAGCTACCTGGCTATCTCAAGCTTGTTCTGGCTTATACTTGCTACAGTAACCTCTAGCTATATCAGGCAATGTCTAGCTACCTGGCTATCTCAAGCTTGTTCTGGCTGATACTTATTACAGTAACCTCTAGCTATATCAGGCAATGTCTAGCTACCTGGCTTACTCAAGCTTGTTCTGGCTTATACTAACTACAGCAATCTCTAACTACGTCAAGCAATGTCTAGCGAGTTCTTGCTATTTCTAGCTATCTCTTGTATTTTCTAGCTCCATTTAGTTCTAGCTTACTGGCTGTCTTTAATTTTTCTACTTTGTTCTGGCTCTTCCTTGTCAAAATCTGCAGGATGTTCCGAGAAGTAGTGCATTTTTTCAACGAGTTGGGCAGCCAGCAAGCCACCAAATCCACGCAAACCCCAGAAGGTGCTCTGGGAGACTAAAGGGCCACGCAGACCCCAGAAGGTGCTCTGGGAGACTCAAGGGCCACGCAGACCCCAGAAGGTGCTCTGGGAGACTCAAGGGCCACGCAGACCCCAGCAGGTGCTCTGGGAGTATCCAGGGCCACGCAGACCCCAGAAGGTGCTCTGGGAGACTCCAGGGCCACGCAGACCCCAGAAGGTGCTCTGGGAGACTCCAGGGCAACGCAGACCCCAGAAGGTGCTCTGGGAGTATCCAGGGCCACGCAGACCCCAGAAGGTGCTCTGGGAGACTCAAGGGCCACGCAGACCCTAGAAGGTGCTCTGGGAGACTCCAGGGCCACGCAGACCCCAGAAGGTGCTCTGGGAGACTATAGGGCCACGCAGACCCCAGAAGGTGCTCTGGGAGACTCCAGGGCCACGCAGACCCCAGAAGGTGCTCTGGGAGTCTCAAGGGCCACGCAGACCCCAGAAGGTGCTCTGGGAGACTCCAGGGCCAAGCAGACCCCAGAAGGTGCTCTGGGAGACTATAGGGCCACGCAGACCCCAGAAAGTGCTCCGGGAGACTCCAGGGCCACGCAGACCCCAGAAGGTGCTCTGGGAGACTCCAGGGCCACGCAGACCCCAGAAGGTGCTCTGGGAGTATCCAGGGCCACGCAGACCCCAGAAGGTGCTCTGGGAGACTCAAGGGCCACGCAGACCCCAGAAGGTGCTCTGGGAGACTCCAGGGCCACAAAGACCCTAGAAGGTGCTCTGGGAGACTCCAGGGCCACGCAGACCCCAGAAGGTGGTCTGGGAGTATCCAGGGCCACGCAGGCCCCAGAAGGTGGTCTGGGAGTATCCAGGGCCACGCAGACCCCAGAAGGTGCTCTGGGAGACTCCAGGGCCACGCAGACCCCAGAAGGTGCTCTGGGAGACTCCAGGGCCACGCAGACCGCAGAAGGTGCTCTGGGAGACTCCAGGGCCACGCAGACCCCAGAAGGTGCTCTGGAAGACTCCAGGGCCACGCAGACTCCAGAAGGTGCTCTGGGAGACTCCAGGGCCACGCAGACCCCAGAAGGTGCTCTGGGAGTATCCAGGGCCACGCAGACCCCAGAAGGTGCTCTGGGAGACTCCAGGGCCACGCAGACCCCAGAAGGTGGTGTGGGAGTATCCAGGGCCACGCAGACCCCAGAAGGTGGTCTGGGAGACTCCAGGGCCACGCAGACCCCAGAAGGTGGTCTGGGAGTATCCAGGGCCACGCAGACCCCAGAAGGTGCTCTGGGAGTATCCAGGGCCACGCAGACCCCAGAAGGTGCTCTGGGAGACTCCAGGGCCACGCAGACCCCAGAAGGTGCTCTGGGAGTATCCAGGGCCACGCAGACCCCAGAAGGTGGTCTGGGAGTATTCAGGGCCACGCAGACCCCAGAAGGTGGTCTGGGAGTATTCAGGGCCACGCAGACCCCAGAAGGTGCTCTGGGAGTATCCAGGGCCACGCAGACCCCAGAAGGTGGTGTGGGAGTATCCAGGGCCACGCAGACCCCAGAAGGTGGTCTGGGAGACTCCAGGGCCACGCAGACCCCAGAAGGTGGTCTGGGAGTATCCAGGGCCACGCAGACCCCAGAAGGTGCTCTGGGAGTATCCAGGGCCACGCAGACCCCAGAAGGTGCTCTGGGAGACTCCAGGGCCACGCAGACCCCAGAAGGTGCTCTGGGAGTATCCAGGGCCACGCAGACCCCAGAAGGTGGTCTGGGAGTATTCAGGGCCACGCAGACCCCAGAAGGTGGTCTGGGAGTATCCAGGGCCACGCAGACCCCAGAAGGTGCTCTGGGAGTATCCAGGGCCACGCAGACCCCAGAAGGTGGTCTGGGAGTATCCAGGGCCACGCAGACCCCAGAAGGTGGTCTGGGAGTATCCAGGGCCACGCAGACCCCAGAAGGTGGTCTGGGAGTATCCAGGGCCACGCAGACTTCAGAAGGTGGTCTGGGAGATTCCAGGGCCACGCAGACCCCAGAAGGTGCTCTGGGAGTATCCAGGGCCACGCAGACCCCCGATGCATTACTGGACTGTGGTAAGTTCATATTCCTCTCCAGTTGCAGTAGTTCTGTTGATGTGATTTATCTCGCTGATGTATTAATATGTTATCACTTGTAAGTTCACCCCCGTATTACATTTTTGTTGCAGTCGTTCTGTTGATGTCATTCATATCGTTGATGTTATATGTTATCACATTTAATCTTTTGTTGCAGCCTATGGCCTACCCGGAAACAGCAACAATAGAGACAAACCCAAGTAAGTTTTCACCTGTATTACTGTCTGGTTGAAGTGTTTCTGTGAGTCATGTACTGATTCCAGCTTACGAAAAAAAAAAACAATTTCGCTAAATTGTAGCATCCAAATAAATTGTGAGCAGCCATGCTGCTACTGACTACGTTTACACAAGCTAGCCACAGATTTGAACGACTTTTGACATCCCCCAACTTAGAAACTTGAGACATTTTGATTGGCAGAAATGGCAAGATAGACAAACAACAACAAACCGGGGCCGCAGTGCAGCCGATTTGGGATTGGCAATCGGTTGTGGTATTCGCACAGCGGAAGTATGAATCAACCTCCACTCTACTTTCCCAGTTCCCCTGGCACACACACACACATATGTTGCGCTCAGATAGCGCCAGCGGTCAGTCTGGCTTCATTGGCCACGGCCTGCAATGGATCTGTGGCTTCTTGGACCCTGGTCACGGCCCGACCGACAACTCAACGCAAAAGGGTGACTAGACGTCCCGAAAAATGCGGGAAAGTCCCGAATTTGGCACAAGTGTCCCGCGTCATGAAATGTTAATTTTGGGGCATCTTTAGTCCCGAAATAGGTAAATTCACGATTTTCTTGAATACCTGGTTGTAAAATTACAAATTTCAACTTAGAAAAAACAAAGAAGAGAAGCGGTCAGTGGTAAATTTGATATTCGAGCGCCGCCACAAATGGCAGTCTGTTGTGAAGACAGTCTTATTCGCTTGCGCTTCCCTAGCAGAGCGCTAGCGTGCAATGCAGCGGCAAGGAACGGCTTCACCGCTATTAATATGGAATAAAAATATACAAAATTTAATTTTAGTAGCTAAGATTAGGTGCGATTCACTCCACCAATCCTCCTCTATGGCAGACATGTAAATACTGGCATTGTAGGTCGAAGTTTACATCTACCCTCGCCGCTGTAAGCAGCTGAGGTTAGGTGCGATTCACTCCACCAATCCAATCCTCCTCTATGGAAGACATGTTAATATTTTAATCTACAATCTTTTACTATTATTTTATCAGTTTTTTAATTTGACAATGTATAATAACGATGGGTATAACATATTACGCTTATTGTTATAATATTGGCATTCACTATAAAGATGGCACGTAAAAAGTGCATGCTCCATATTATTTGGTTGAGTCTATAAAATACCATTAACCAAACACATATTTGTTTATGAGCACGGCTCTCTAGTCTCTAATAATCAACTGGATTTTTCATTGCAGCGGGTCCACGCCACATGGGCGAGTTTCGATAAACTGGAGAAAATCACCTGAGATACGGAGTTTCAGTGCAAGTACCGAACCCCGTGAGGGGTGGAAATACAGGTTACCAGCTTTAATCCGATTACATTGTGCTATGGGTGTCGTAAGTAACCACACAGTTACTAATTAATAAGTCATATCTCTCCCAACGTAATTAGTCGCGTTACCTCAGATCCTTATATACCGCTGTAATGAACGCACAATGTTTCAACGAACAGACAGATACTTAGCGTTCTTTCATACATTCGTAAATACATGGTTTCTGCACCAGCCTCATAAGTTACGCTTGCTATGTTTAGGGTTGCCAGGGGTACAATACATGCTTTCTGCACCAGCCTCATAAGTTACGCTTGCTATGTTTAGGGTTGCCAGGGGTACAATACATGCTTTCTGCACCAGCCTCATAAGTTACGCTTGCTATGTTTAGGGTTGCCAGGGGTACAATACATGCTTTCTGCACCAGCCTCATAAGTTACGCTTGCTATGTTTAGGGTTGCCAGGGGTACAATACATGCTTTCTGCACCAGCCTCATAAGTTACGCTTGCTATGTTTAGGGTTGCCAGGGGTACAATACATGCTTTCTGCACCAGCCTCATAAGTTACGCTTGCTATGTTTAGGGTTGCCAGGGGTACAATACATGCTTTCTGCACCAGCCTCATAAGTTACGCTTGCTATGTTTAGGGTTGCCAGGGGTACAATACATGCTTTCTGCACCAGCCTCATAAGTTACGCTTGCTATGTTTAGGGTTGCCAGGGGTACAATACATGCTTTCTGCACCAGCCTCATAAGTTACGCTTGCTATGTTTAGGGTTGCCAGGGGTACAATACATGCTTTCTGCACCAGCCTCATAAGTTACGCTTGCTATGTTTAGGGTTGTAGGGGTACAATACATGCTTTCTGCACCCGCCTCATAAGTTACGCTTGCTATGTTTAGGGTTGCCAGGGGTACAATACATGCTTTCTGCACCAGCCTCATAAGTTACGCTTGCTATGTTTAGGGTTGCCAGGGGTACAATACATGCTTTCTGCACCAGCCTCATAAGTTACGCTTGCTATGTTTAGGGTTGCCAGGGGTACAATACATGCTTTCTGCACCAGCCTCATAAGTTACGCTTGCTATGTTTAGGGTTGCCAGGGGTACAATACATGCTTTCTGCACCAGCCTCATAAGTTACGCTTGCTATGTTTAGGGTTGCCAGGGGTACAATACATGCTTTCTGCACCAGCCTCATAAGTTACGCTTGCTATGTTTAGGGTTGCCAAAGGTACAATACATGCTTTCTGCACCAGCCTCATAAGTTACGCTTGCTATGTTTAGGGTTGCCAAAGGTACAATATACATGCTTTCTGCACCAGCCTCATAAGTTACGCTTGCTATGTTTAGGGTTGCCAGGGGTACAATACATGCTTTCTGCACCAGCCTCATAAGTTACGCTTGCTATGTTTAGGGTTGCCAAAGGTACAATACATGCTTTCTGCACCAGCCTCATAAGTTACGCTTGCTATGTTTAGGGTTGCCAGGGGTACAATACATGCTTTCTGCACCAGCCTCATAAGTTACGCTTGCTATGTTTAGGGTTGCCAGGGGTACAATACATGCTTTCTGCACCAGCCTCATAAGTTACGCTTGCTATGTTTAGGGTTGCCAGGGGTACAATACATGCTTTCTGCACCAGCCTCATAAGTTACGCTTGCTATGTTTAGGGTTGCCAGGGGTACAATACATGCTTTCTGCACCAGCCTCATAAGTTACGCTTGCTATGTTTAGGGTTTCCAGGGGTACAATATACGGTTGGAATTACTTTCAACTACTGCGATAAAGGCGCGAATGAAAGGAAGAGTAGATATGGGAGTAGATGAGGGAGGTTTGCGAAGGCTTACGTTGGGGAGTTAAACTAAATAGCATATTTCGATCTTCATGGCCTAAACACATAGTTTAAACTGGTGGGTCAAAGTAAGTCTATATAGCGTATTTTGATTTTCACCTTTATAAAAGTCTTAAAATTTCTTAAATTTTAAATTTAATAATAAATCTTATATCTTAAATTTTAAAAAAGTTTCTTATTTCTTTAGATCATCAGGCTGACAAAATATACTTGCCAATGTTGAAGTTTGAACACCCTTTCTTTAGAGCTGTACATACATTATGTCACAATTTAGTGACATTATAGACCCCCCCCCCTATCTTGTTTGGGCATTACACGGAAAAATCCTTGTACGAAGGGACGAACACTCAGGTTATTCGTGTGTGTGTTATTCGTATGTGTGTTATTCGTATCAACACATTCCAAGACCTTAGGCAGATTGAATAAGAGGGGATTATTGTGTGTGGTGACATGGATGATATTATGTACGATTATGTAGATGAAAATAGATGTTTGATAACAAACGACTTAGATAGTTGGTTTGAGTCAAAAACAGGAGTTACGGTATTACATCTAAACATACGGTCATTAAATAAACATTGGGACGAACTGAAAGTAGTTCTGCAAAACCAGTTAGAGAAATTTCAAATTTTAGTTTTAAGTGAAACTTCAGTATCAGGTTTTGAGGTTGACACATCATTTAGATGGCTACAAATTATTTTCAAAACTTCGCACTCATAGACGCGGTGGTGGTCTACTTTTATTTGTAAAAAATGATATTGATTTTGTGTTATCAAATGCTGAGTTTGATAATTTTGAAGGAATGAGAGCTACCTTCCACGTTCGCAATGTTAGCCAGTAATTTTATTTGTTGGCAATCTATAGGCATCCAGACAATAATACGAAACTTAATTTTGTAAATGAAGTAGAAAGGTACATACGTGATAATGTATCCGTATCTAATATGCTGATTATAGGTGATATGAATTTGGATATCTTAAATGAGGAGGACACGTGTGTACTCACTTATAAGAATATGCTTGCGGCTAGCGGGTTCTATAATTGTGTAAATGGCGTTACTTGAGAAGAATTTAGGGGTGTCACTCTTTCTCAAACTTGCATTGACCACTTATTTATAAAATGTAATTTCTCACCTCTTAATTCTGTTATTTATACTACGAAAATTACAGACCATTATCTAATTGCAGTTGCCATAAATACTTATTATTATTATTGTTATTATTATGATTATTATTATTATTAGAATTTAGACCTATTTACCAAAAAGGAGATCATCTTGATGATAGTAACTACAGACCTATCGCGTTACTGCCAGTAATTGAAAAAATATTAGAACGTTGTGTGGAAATTGCGCCATCAAAATATTTGGCTAATTTCAACATTATAACTAATCAACAATATGGCTTCCAGAAAGGGAGAAGTACGTCAGATTTATTGTTACAATTTACGGATTTCGTTAATTCAAAACTAGACGATAATATGCATATTGTAGCTATGTTTATTGATTTTAGCAAAGCTTTCGATACTCTCAACCATAACATACTATAAGATGATGATTGATTAATGGGGCTTAACGTCTCATATTTATGCAACGATGGCTAATCGAGACGATGAGCGGGTGATAATGAAGATGAGAAAGATGATAATGAAGAATAAAGCCACATCCGAATCAGATCCATTGTACGTCGCGTGAGTTGTCATACGGGAGTCCAGCAAGGGAGGGCAGGGCCAAGTGGGAGGAGAAATATTCAATGGGACAGTGGGGGGAAAGGGGATTGGGGTGTGGACTGCACTTCGTCTGACTTCTCCTCCTCGACCAGTCCGGCTTGGGTGGCCCTACCAAGATCGTCACTCTATTGTTAAGGTCATCTCTCACTCTTATGATTGTTTGCATGGTGAAGCATGTAGTTGTAAATCGATCGTTCAATGTGTGGATAGCTATATGTACCTAGGAATAATAATTGACAACCGACTTATTTGTTTACCACATATAGCCAAATTGTGCAGTAAATTACGGTCATGCCTTAGCCCAACGATGGCCGAGTTACGGACGGCGTCGGTGGCGTCGCCGAAAACGGCGTCGGGTTTTTGGACGCCGTCGGCAAGACCCTAATATGATGTGTACTAAAATGTTAACCGTTAACGGCCTAGACTAATCGTTCGCCTTCATTTCTGTTGTTTATACCTCAAATAAGCATTTCTGTTGTCCATCGGTACCTCAAATTAACATTTCTATTGTTAGACTCTAGCTCAAATTAACATTTCTGTTGTCCATCGGTACCTCAAATTAACATTTCTATTGTTAGACTCTAGCTCAAATTAACATTTTCGTTGTCCATCTATACCTTAAATTAGCATTTTCATTGTTAGACTCTGGCTCAAATTAACATTTCGTTGTCCATCTCTACCTTAAATTAGCATTTTCATTGTTAGACTCTGGCACAAATTAACATTTTCGTTGTCCATCTATACCTTAAATTAGCATTTTCATTGTAAGACGCTAGCTCAAATTAACATTTTTGATGTGGACTAAAATGTTAACCCTTAACGGCCTTGACTAATCGTTTGCCTTCATTCTAGACTTCTTCGATCTAGTATGCCTGGAGGACGCCCCACCACCAGTAGGTCGGCGGACCTACGCCGATCTGGTGGCGGATATATTTAGGGACGAGATTGCCCGTAAGTACAGTGATATTTTATGTATTTTTTATCGAGACTACGACGAGGAAGGTGTGGAGGTAGCTGTGAAATGTAGCAGTTGGCCAGTGTAGCCCTAGGCCGCAAACCTACCGGACACTATCTCAAATGTAACATTTCAGTTGTTTATAGTATAAATTAACATTTCTTTTGTCGGACACCCTACTTTAAAATTAACATAAATTTGACCTGTCGCCGATTTTTTTCTAGATGCCTTGTGGATTGCCCTGCTCGTGTGAGAACATTCCAATTGCACTTGCTTACCGATTTTTGTGTGTGGTTACAGCACGGGAGTCACCGCCATTTGTGGCCGACCGGCTGTACGGGGCACCGAGCCTGGCGGACCTGCCCGAGGCCCCGCCGCGACAGGCAGCAGAGCCTCTGCTAGCGGATTGCCGTAAGTACGGTGATATTTTATTTCATTTTTATCGAGACTACGACGAGGAAGGTGTGGAGGTAGCTCTGAAATGTAGCAGTTGGCAGTTGAATAACAATACCCCTCTAGCCCTCACCCCTACCAGACACTAACACAAATTACCATTTCAGTTGTTTATACTTTAAATTAACATTTTTTTTGTTGGACACTATCTCAAATTAACAATACTGTTGTTTATACTCCGAATTATTGTCGGAGACTATCTCAACTGTTACATTTTAGTTGTCTATAGCGTAAATAAACAACTCAATTGTCGGACACCCTATCTTAAATTAACATAAGTTTGACCTGTCACCGATTTTCATCTAGAGGCCTTGCGGATTACCCTCCTCGTGTGAGAACATTCTGATTGCACTTGCTTAGCGATTTTTGTGTTTTGTTACAGTACTGGAGACAATCGACGCCGATTTCCTTGACAGATTCCTCAACGAGGCGATTGAGGAGTCGCAAATGCAAGGTGTAGAATGCGACCAAGCCCGTAAGTACGGTGATAGTTTACTTAATACTGTTGAGACTACGACGAGGAAGGTGTGGATGCAGCTCTGAAATGTAGCAGTTGGCATTTGCAACAACAACACCCCCCTAATCACCACCCCTACTGCACCCATTATTAGTTTGAGAACAATTTGTTTGCGTCTGCCTAATGAGTATTTTCTTTTGTTACCGAATTAGATGTGAATGCAGTTGCGGAGATCGTCGGGGAGACGCCCGTGGCCCACTACACATCCGCCGTAATGACTTACGGCATTGGCAAGGGCCGCAAGTCAATGGTCCGCGACAGCAGCGACGACAGCGACTCTACGAGCGAGAGCGAGAACAGCTCCTCCCCCCAAAACTCGGGCCGTAGTGTGAGTACAGCCTCTGTATTTGCATCCTGATGTTATATTATTTTATGAAAATTAGCTAGGAAAAGAAAACGCTCTGCATTGCCAGATGAGTGATTTTTTTTAATAAATCAAACAATATGAATTCCCCATTGAATAGAAACTGAATATTTTTTTAACAAATTGTGGTTAAAGTTAAAATTCCAAAACTTGTATCCGGTGACGACCTTGCTAGTGCCGATCGTGTTGTATTGAGATATTCACTTTGCTTCGCTCGCTAATGTAAATAACTGCCTTTGTCTCAATTACAGTCAGACGAGTGCGAGATTATTGCAATGGTTGCGGCAGGGAAGCTGGGGAAGGAACTACGCCACCAGTGCCCCTACTGCCGGGCGTATACGGCCTCGCTAACCCAGCATCACATCCGGTACCACAAGGTACCGGTTGTGAGAGCAAGAGGCCGTACCGTCCGGCACAAAATGAGGGAGACCCAGCTCCTGCCGCATCCAGCGGACGGGGCCACAGATACCGACGTGAGTAAATTACCTTGTTATGTTATTTAATAATTTATTTATTTAACGTACATTTATTGTATGACTATTTATTCCTCTGTGAGTGTATTATTGTGTGTGTGTGTGTGTGTGTGTGTGTGTGTGTGTGTGTGTGTGTGTGTGTGTGTGTGTGTGTGTGTGTGTGTGTGTGTGTGTGTGTGTGTGTGTGTGTGTGTGTGTGTGTGTGTGTGTGTGTGTGTGTGTGTGTGTGTGTGTGTGTGTGTGTGTGTGTGTGTGTGTGTGTGTGTGTGTGTGTGTGTGTGTGTGTGTGTGTGTGTGTGTGTGTGTGTGTGTGTGTGTGTGTGTGTGTGTGTGTGTGTGTGTGTGTGTGTGTGTGTGTGTGTGTGTGTGTGTGTGTGTGTGTGTGTTATTGTGTTATGTGTGTGTGCTTATTTATTGACATTGTTGATATGTATTAATATGTATTCATGGTATGTTATCTAGTCTGATTCTACAAATCTACCCCCAGAAGGAACGAAAGTAAAACGGCGCTACAGGTGCGAGTCCTGCTCCGGAGTTTACTTGAACCTGCGGCAACACGTGCTGCAGGTTCACAAGAACCTCCGGGGCAGGCAGCGTGAGGCCCGACTTAAGCGTTGGGCAATAAGAAGGAGATTGGCGGCCACCCGGATTGGCGGGGATGTAAGTATGGAAAAATTTGAACTGTAACTAGTAAAAACTCTACATTGATGCTTGTTGTATGAATTTAGTTAATCTTTGTCCTTTTACTCATTTCAGAAACACCGTCGCTAGTCCTTAGTTAGTAAGTAGGTTAGTTTTTGTATTTTTTAGTTTTAATCTAAATTAGTTGTAAATATTATAGTAGTTTATGTAAATAGTTTTTTTAAATAAGTATAGTTGTAAATATCATTGTAATTATTGTAAATATTTTTATATTAAATTTGTAAATATTATTGTAATTGAAAATATTGTAAATATTTTTATATTAAATTTTTTACCTTTTACTCATAAACAATCTTCTTATTGAATAACATAACTAACATTTACATATCCCATTCCTATATTAGAGTACACGCACGTTGCAATGCAGCTCGCTACAAGGCGGAACCTAAACGTGTACCTTAAATGTATATATATATATTGTGTAGTGCATGTATTATGCCGCCTTGTAGCAGAACGCCAATGTCCAACTAGTGGATGTGCCGATACCCATGTAGCCGTTGAGTTACGTAGCCCAATTGAAACTTCAAGAAAAAATGTAACCAACGGGTTACACGATAATTATAATTTTTATCTTGTTATATCTTAGGCTCATGCGGGAAGAAACGATTTAAAACAAAGGCCTAGCATGACTATATACTTATCCACGTCCCAGTGTGACGTTCACCCTCACAATAAATGGTTATTTATCGAGGGTCGACGTTTTTGGTTTTGCTGGTAGCTACGATACCCACGTAACCGGTGGGTTACGTGACCAAATGGAAAATCAAAGTAAAATTGTAACCAACGGGTTACACGATAATAATAATTTTTATCTTGTTATATCTTAGGGTAATGCGGGAAAAAACGATGTATAACCTAGGCCTAGCATGACTCTATACTTATCCACGTCCCAGTGTGACGTTTACTCTCACAAAAAATGGTTATTTATCGAGGGTCGACGTTTTTGGTTTGGTTGGTAGCTACGATACCCACGTAACCGGTGGGTTACGTGATCAAATGGAAAATTTAAGAAAAATTGTAACCAACGGGTTACATGATACTTATAATTTTTATCTTCAAATATCTTAGGGTAATGCGGGAAAAAACGATTCTTAACCTAGGCCCATCATGACATAATACTTATCCACGTCACAGTGTGACTTATACCTTCACAAATAATGGTTATTTATCGAGGGTCAACGTTTTTGCTATGGTTTGTAGCTACGCTACCCACGTAACCGGTGGGTAACGTGACCCAATGGAAAATTTTAAACAAATGTAACCATAGCGTTACATGTTGTGGGAAAATATACAAAATTACAAAAACATTTTAGATAGTATACAAACACATTTGTATGTCTATATATATACATATATATATATATATATATATATATATATATATATATATTAAAAGAGAGCGAAGCTCGAACAAGGAACTACCGACAAGTAACAACATGGGGTGACATCGGCGCGCGCAGTTCCACCATCAGCGAGCGCGGGAGACATCAGTTGACAGCTCGACGCCCCGAGGATAGGATCCATAAGGTTCCTGAAACGTCGGCACATTATCGAGGTTGGACGTGGCGGAATAACCCGCAATTATTTTAATTTTATCGACACATATATATTTATTTATTTATATAAAGAATTGTGTTAGAAATAATTCTTACAATAATAACTATTTGTATTCGTAACCACTTACAGTTTCACTTATCTAAACGAGTATGCACATTTTGACAATGATAATAATAATGATGATTACAACAATAGTTATGGTAATAAGTCTAAAAATCAGAACTATGAGTAATAAAAGTACGTATTCATTAATGCACTAACTTTTGTTTCATGTTTGTTATAATTTAATAGTTTTAGTTAGAGTAACATGTTCACGACACGAGGATTAATTGAATGGCTTCACATAAAGTATTATAGGTAGTATATACGGAAGATTCGAGTGAAGATGAGACATTTGGAGTGAAGTAGCCGACAGGTGACACGTACATGGTAAATTTCCCAAAATATGTTTCCCCCCGAAAATACGAGTAACTTGTGCGCTACACGAGGATACCTGTGATTATTAACATGGTTACACGTAATGGGACATTTTTAATAGAGTAGCCGATTGGTTACACAGACATGTCAAATTCACTTAAATATATTGAAACCATCAAGTACGAGTAACTTGTGCGCTACACGAGGATACTTGTGATAAATAACATGGTTACACGTAATGAGACATTTTTAATAGAGTAGCCGATTGGTTACACAGACATGTCAAATTCACTTAAATATATTGCAACCATCAAGTACGAGTAACTTGTGCGCTACACGAGGATACTTGTGATAAATAACATGGTTACACGTAATGAGACATTTTTAATAGAGTAGCCGATTGGTTACACAGACATATAAAATTCACCTAAATATATTGCACCCAAAAAGTATGAGTAACTTGTGTGCTACATGAAGATAGTTGTAATATAAGACATGGTTACACGTAACACAGCTAAGACGAAATATTTTTAATAAAGAAGCAGCCAGGTGACACGGACGTGGCAAAGTGATCGCGGCAAGAGCGAGTCTAGTCAATGTGTGCACTATGATACACAAGAACTGAAATAGGAACGGTGAATTTGGACAGGTGTCCCCAAAGTCGGCACACGCTAATGTTGAAATTGTGCGAGACGCCAGTGGTAGGATTAAATACAAACGGGTAAGTGGTAATCACCATGAAGCAGGTGATTACCATTTCATCCCAATGATCGTCAAAATGGTATCTGCCACAAAAAAGGAAACGCTGTTGAGCTTGACTCTCCGCACCCAACGGTACCACCCTAACGATGTAGTACTAGTTTGATGCTATCTGTTCTTATCAGCATTGGTGTGTATTAATGTGGAGGGCCAGTCCCAGCGTTACCGCAATGCCGGCCCAACCCGCATAATCGCGCGCATTGTAATGCATTAACACAAGAACCAATTACGCTTTACTGCGCCATTAAGTTAGGAGTCACTCAAGAACAAGAGGTTGCGAATCTCACGTTAGCGCGTGTGAATGCACTAAATGGACTCTACATGGACGAGTTCTCTGACGATTCTTAGCGTCATATCTTTCCGCCTCGTGATGCCAGTATTGCGACCTGTGACACAGGAAGAACGGCATTACAACGAACGTCACAGGTCAACGAGGAATGTTGTTGAAGGGGCATTCGGTGGGCTAAAGATCAGGTGGTTGTCTCTCTAGAGCCGGCACACTGTTGTACATCCCTGCTCAGGTTATGAAAATAATCGGCACTTGCTGTGTACTGCGCAATATTTGCATTGAAAACAATGTTCCTCTTCCAGAAGATCCGCCAGATATTGTACCTGGCAATGAGGATGATGCATTGGGTGTTGCAGCATTCAGCACAGGATCTGGCCATTCGCAACAGACCCTAAGCCGACCAACTGAGAAATTTGTTTTCAAACTCCAATTCTTAAAACTATATTCCCTTCATTTATCCTGTCTTATAATTCCCTAACATTTTCAGTTGATACTGCTCCTTTCAAGTAATAACGGTACCGTTATATTTTGTGGTTTAACCTTTCCACGTCAACAAAAGACACCATAGATAGTTGATTGATTGATTAGTGGGGCTTAACGTCTCATAATTTTGCAACAATGGCTAATCGAGACGATGAGCAGGTGATAATGAAGATAAGAAAGATGATGATGATGATGAAGAATAAAGCCAGATCCGAATCAGATCCATTGTACGTCGCGTGGGTCGTCATATGGGAGCCCAGCAAGGGAGGGCAGGGCCAAGTGGGAGGAGAAATATTCAATGGGACAGTGGGGGGGAAAGGGACAGGGTCTCCTTTCGTCGCCTCTTACGGCTAGCAGAGTTACTCTGGGCCCATTCTACCCCGGGCCGAGACGGGTCATAGATAGTTGAGACCGTGGCGAGGTTATGGGACTTCTTACTAACATCAACTTGCAAGTACATAATATTAATATGTGTAGTAAATTATGTTTAAAAATTGTGTCTGCGAAAAACTTATTTAAACTATATTAAACGTATTCTTTAATAATAATAGTTGTAGGCTGCAAGCCTTTATAGTAAAGTTATGTTTTGAAGTAGTTGCTTTAAATTTCTGCCACACTAATGAAGTGTTTATTTCCATTTCCGAGCCTTCTAGCTACAATTTGTTGTTGTTATAGGTTTCAAGTGGGGGAACACGGATAACCGAAGATTATTAATGGAAAGTTCCAATATTGCGCTGCAGAGGATCAACTTTGTAAGAAAGTATATGAGTTATATACGTCATGGCTTATCATTACGTATCGACATGAAAAGAAATTGGTAAACCTGTGTGTCTGCTTTATTTTGTTACATTAAATGCACTTGCAAGTCCTATGGTGTTAATCCTCTGCAGCCAAATATTGTAGACAAAACTTGGATTTTCCAGAGGGGTACGTTGAGGAAGACATGGAAAGATAAAGATACGAGAAGTGCAAAGCAAGGTGACATGAATAATGGAAGGAGATTTATTGTGTTGCTTACGTTGAGGGGGTGGTTTTGTCACTGAATGCAGCTTACTCTTTGCTTCTGGTAGTAACACTGGTGACTACCATGGTGAAATGAATAGCAACAACTAAGTTACAATTAAAACTAAAAATAGTTTCAACTTCACTACACCAGCTACCGAATAACTTTCTTACTGACCGGAGAGGTAGGAAAGTTTTGTTTTGTTCCCTAAATCCCAATTCCAAACGGTTTTTTGTTGTCCTCGAGCGAGAAGGCTCTTAGGCCAAAAGCTTTAATAGATATCAAGGATGCCATGATAGTCTTCTCTCTGGGCATTGCTTAGTACTCGATAAGTAACTACCATACGGAGCAACGTGACACTGCATTGTGCAGAAGAGCAATATTGAGGCACATATTTGACTGATACTTTGTATGAAACGCTGGGTACCAATTTGAGTTTCGTTTGATTGGTATGATAACTAAAGATGGAACCGTTGAGTGAGAAATATATAACATGTTGTTTAATATAACATATTATGTAAGATATTAATTATAATCTATATCCGCATAATTATTTATTTTATTGCATGTAATTGTAGGCCCAACTTAAAATGTAAATGTAAAAAGAAATTTGTAAATGTAAAATATAATGTTGTGTTGTAAATGTAAAGTTCGAATTATAGCATATTGCGTGTTTTCATTTTCAACAGTATTTTGGAAATTTCCTTTATTATATTCCACTAAAACATTTTTCATTAGGCTAGAATATTTATTTGATGGGTTATAATGATTGATTTTTGGGCTAAACGTCTCGTATTTTTGCAACAACGCTAATCGAGACAATGAGTGGGTGATAGATGAAGATGAAAAAGGGGTCTGTTTGGAGGAATGGGGCAAGTAGGAGGGCGCGGTGGAAAATGCGAAGGGGGAGGAAAAGGGAAGGGGGAGGTTGTGGACTGCATTTCGTCTGACCTCCTCGACCTGTCCGGCTAGGGTGGCCCTACCAGAAACATACGCTTCCGCCGGCATAGCTCTCGGGATCATCAAACCACGCAAACCTGTCCACCACGATAAGGTAGCAGTCCCTGGGCAGGTTGATGGGTTATAACTTACATTTAATTAATGCATCGTATTACTATTTACATTCTATTGAATTGTTGTTTTTTGTTATTACCTTAGTTTGGGAGTGTTATGCTCAGTAACCCGTCTGGGCCCGGGGAAGAATAGGCCCAGAGTGACTCTGCTAGTCGTAAGAGGAGACAAAAGGAGACCCGTCTCGGCCCGGGGTAGAATAGGCCCAGAGTGACTCTGCTAGTCGTAAGAGGCGACAAAAGGAGACCCTGCACCTCTCCCCCCCCCCCCCCACTGCCCCTCTGAAGATTTCTCCTCCCACATGGCCCAGCCCACCCTTGCTGGACTCCCGTATGACGACCCACGCGACGTACAATGGATTTGATTCGGATGTGGCTTTATTCTTCAATTATCTTTCTCATCATCATTATCACCCGCTCATCGTCTCGATTGGCCATAGTTGCGAAAATATGAGACGTTAAGCCCCATTAATCAATCAATCTCAGTAATAGAACATTAACCCTCAATAAGATTATCACGTCACCAAATACCAATCCACCAACATAACATCATATCACCAATAGGTTTCTTAGATACTGTACAAGAAAAAAGTAGAATACATCGATTCAAAACAAAGATTGCTCAACCCATCACTTGCTTTCATCAATATTATATGTAAGCAATATAATGTCACTCATAAATCATGAAGGCCTACTCTAAGATGTACTTAGCATACAATAAATGCTTAGAATAGAGCTTACACTTTTTTAATTATATCTCTATTATTTGTATGAGGTAGACCTAGGTTTATTGTCTGTATTTTAAAAGAAGTACTAATAATGAAAAAAATATTTGTTAATTTCCTTTGATATTTTTATTATTTATTTTTATGAACTGATTGTACAAGTCAATCACTTGTGACAAGTGTTTACTTTTTAACGAAGGCGACAAGTTCTTCCAAACTCTGTAAGGATGCAGTAGCCTATAAGCATTTGTTTGTTAATGAATATCTTAATTAATTTTTGTAGGATCGCTGTAGGCTTATCTTGTACTCCTTGCATTTCCCAAAATCATCTTAAGGATTGATATTTGGGCTTAACGTCTTATATTTTTGAGACTTGGCTAATCAAGAAGATGAGTGGGTGATTATGAAGATGGAATTGGGGGCTCTTTGGGGGAAAAAGGCAAGTAGGAGGGCGCGTGAGGAAAGGGGAAAGGGGAAGAAAAAGGTAACACCACCAGGGCGCGGCGGTCGGTATGACCACCATCATGCCGTCAACCACAATCAAATCGCCGCGGTACTTTGCCCAGAACTGCCAGGATGCGATGACGGTGATGCTCAAGAACGGTATGCCTGATAACCATGAGTTCCAACCCCGGCTGGCCAGAGATCGATTCTTTAGACGAAAGAATCGATTCAGATTGTATCGGACCCTAAAAGATCGATCCGTATCGATATACCGATTCGCTCCAAATTTTTGCCCATCCTTAATCTGGCTTAGGGGAGGGCTTCTGGGCTTCTGGCTTCTGGGAAGGGGGAGGTTGTGGACTGCATTTCGTCTGACCTCCTCGACCTGTTCGGCTAGGGTGGCCCTACCAGAAACATACGCTTCCGCCGGTATAGCTCCAGGAATCATCAAAGCGCACAAACCTGCCCACCACGATAAGGTAGCAATCCCTGGGCAAGTAATTGACAGATATTTGGGCTTAACGTCTCATATATTTGCAACCTGGCTAATCGAGACGATGATTGGATGATTATTATTATTATTCTTTGACTTTAAAGGCACAAAACAGCAAGGTTATCAGTGCCTATGTTATTTTAATATTGATTACTATGTTCGATTACATAAGTGGTACTAAACGATTATCTTGCAGAAAACGAAATATGTTATTGATTACTTTGAATTCGTCTGATAAGTTGTCTTTAAGTGAGGGTTTTAAATTAAACTTTCTTCTTTCATTATTATATTTGTTACATTCAATTAGAATGTGTTTTACAGTCAAAACATTACATACATCGCATACTGGGGACGGTTCGTTTCTTAGTAAGTAGCCAGTCCGGCTAGGGTGGGCCTACCAGAAGCATACGCTTCCGCCGGCATAGCTCTCGGGATCCTTACAGCACGCAAACCTGCCCACCACGATAAGGTTGCAGGTGTTATGGATCATGAAATATCCGTCAACTGGCATCAGCACTGAAGATAATGTTCCTACCCCCATCAAGTGGCCATATTTTGTGCCGATCGACGAGTTGTTATCCTCCCTACACACCATAAACCCACTTTAAGTCAAAAATGTATCGATACCTTTGAGTGCTTTATCCTCTTCATCTTCCATTCCATTTTCCCCTTTATCGTCAAACTCTTCCCTGTGAGCCAGCACGCCAGATTTACACAAATACATATATTTAAACGCAAAGAATGTCCCAAGCCCTTCGTCACATCTGTTTTCCTCCGTCCCCTATGAGTCAAATCCACATAAGTCTACATTTGTGGAGCCTGCACTGGAGAAGACACGGTGCCTGCCACACTCGTCGAGCGAGGACGAAGCTATTCCTCTTCGCGCGAAGATGGTCAATCCCACGAAATAGAAAAAAGTTCGAAGAGGATCCGATTTTCACATTTCTAAGAGAGCAGGCTGTTCAGGACCAGCGAAATACTAACAATTTTCTCACTATATTAAAAATAAAAAAGACGCCTAACGCCGACAAAACTTTAAGTTTGTTTGATTTCGTATCCCTAATTCTTTTTAAACCTTATTACAATATCGGGCCGTTTTTTCATTATTCCGTTGTAACGACGCCACTGGTGCTACTGCGGCAAGCTGCCCCACAGGTGGTGAATTAGTTTTATACCGTGTAAGGTCCTTAAACTCCGATTCTCAATTGACCATGGGCCATCAATTACTTTAATACTAAAGGAGTTGGAACTTGGTATGGGCTAGAACCTCGTTTACATTACTCGATTGATTGATCAATGGGGCTCAACGTCTCATATTTGTGCAACGATGGCTAAGCGAGACATGAGCGGGTGGTAATGAAGATGATGATGAAGAATAAAGCCAGATCCGAATCAGATCAATTGCAGGTCGCGTGGGTCGTCAAACGGGAGTCCAACAAGGGAGGGCAGGGCCAAGTGGGAGGAGAATTATTCAGTGGGACAGTGGGGGGGAAAAAGACAGGGTCTCCTTTCGTCGCCTCTTACGACTAACAGAGTCACTATGGGTATATTCTTCCCCAGGCTCAGACGGGCTGTAGCCTATTGTTACTATGGCCGTTTTTAAGGTTAATTTAAACTTATGCTTGTAACCCTAGTTCCACTGTGGATGCTAGAGTCAGGTATTTAAACTAGTTCTTAGGCCGAAGTCTAAATGCACTGACATATACAATAAGTTAGTTCATAGGGCCTACTACCAAACAAAGCTTCAATGACATTATTGGGTGGAACGGAGAACACACAGTGGAAAACACAAAAAGAGTTTGCGAGGATGCCCTAGAGGCCACAACGGCAGCGGAATGATCAAAACGAGTCGAGAACTGTGAAAAACTGATAAGAGAGACTTGGGCCACAGAAGTGGGCATGGATACCTGGGGAGTTGGGCCAATAATCATAAACATTCATGCGAGCGATGACTGACAGCGATGACTGATAGACGAGGATGATGACGAGTTTTGGCGGTTCCGTTATGAAGCTAGAACAAACTGACATTTTTAAATACAATAATTGGCAAATGCTGCCATGAATAATTTATTTACACCTTGTTTTCTTTTGATAGTCTAGTAATTTTGTTTGTATATGTATGGATTTGTTGTCTACCGGGATATTCCGCTGCTTGTGTGAGTATATTGGTGCAGACCGAAGTCTGTCACCCATCGCTCGACGTTTCGCCAGAATTGCATCTGGCATGTTCACGAGTCCCTATCACGTCCTTCTCATTCAAGAGCCTACGTCGACTGGTTATTGTCAGCCGAGGCGCGCGTTGTCTGTATACTCACAGCTGTAGAAGGTGGAGGTGCGGGGCGGCGCGGTTCTATTGTTTATTTTAAATGGGCTGGGCAATGTTGCATGAATAAAACTTTAGTGCGGTGGCGTTAGTTTTTTTTTCTAAAGGTGGTGTTTGCCTTGGTTTCACACGAAATGGGGTAAGTTTGATGGATTGATTAATGGGGCTGAACGTCTCATATTTTTGCAACAATGGCTAATCAAGACGATGAGCGGGTGATAATGAAGATGAGAAATATGATTGAGAATGATTGATATTTGGGCTTAACGTTGCATATTTTTGCAACGAGGCTAATCGAGAATAAAAAAAAGAAAATGATAATGAAGAATACAGCCACATCCGAATCAGATCCATTGAACGTCGCGTGGGTCGTCATACGGGAGTCCAGCAAAGGAGGGCAGGACCAAGTGGGAGGAGAAATATTCAGTGGGACAGTGGGGGGGGGGGACAGGGACAGTGTCTGTTTTTGTCACCTCTTACGACTAGCAGAGTCACTCTGGGCCTATTCTTCCCCGGGCCGAGACATAAATAATAAAGCCACATCCGAATCAGATCCATTGTACGTCGCGTGGGTCGTCATACGGGAGTCCAGCAAGGGTGGGCGGGGCCAAGTGGGAGGAGAAATATTCAGTGGGACAGTGGGAGGGAAGGAACAGGGTCTCTTTCCGTCCCGCATCTCACCCTTCTACAAGAGTGAGAGTTTACATGAGTCAACTGCACACACACACTTGGTTGCGACGAGAACCACTCTTGAAGTCACAAGGTTGGAGTTCTGAAGATGACTGATGCTCCTGCCTGGCAGCGCGCTGCTTATATAGCCCGAAAGCCTAAATCAACGTTTCAATAGTCTGAAAATTTGTATCATTGAGTTTTGTGCAGAAGCGAGTTTACACTGTCGGTAATTATAAATAATGTTTTACAAAACATTAATGTGTGGTTCTCAAAGCAAAACAATGCCTATTTCTGTCTTAAATTGGATTATAAGAACTAAAATCGACATTATAATAGTCTGATTCGCATTTAAATCCACATGTCTATTGTTGGGAAGTAAATGTCATTCTCTCGTGACAAGTCTAGTAATAGAAACATTTTACGGTCAACTATTATACATAATACCTTGCTTAACATGATAATTGGGGCCCCTATGTAAAACAACGTCAACCTACCGGACCTACCCTTAGCACCTCCGATGACGACCAGGCATGGCAATGGGACAGATTCGGTTCACTGATGGATTTGATTGCCTTGGGCCTGTCTGCAGGTTGCGTTGGCTGTATGCCCTTTGCACGCAGGCCGGCCGTGGGCTTCCGGCCGGCCTGCGTGCAGTGTTAAAAGGTCAATTGCGCTTGCAGACACCCGGACGTGATTGATTGATATTTGGGCTTAACGTTTCATATTTTTGCAACGAGGCTAATCGAGACAATGAGTGGGTGATATATGAAGATGAAATATGGGGCTATTTGGAGGAAAGGGGCAAGTAGGAGGGAGCGTGGGGAAAGGAGAAAATTGGAGGGCGGGGTGGAAACGGGAAGGGGGAGGAAAGGGTATTGGGGTGTGGACTGCATTTCGTCTGACTTCTCCTCCTCGACCAGTCCGGCTAGGGTGGCCCTACCAGAAGCATACGCTCCCGCCGGCATAGCTCTCGGGATCATCAAAGCACTCAAACCTGCCCACCACGATAAGGTAGCAGTCCCTGGGCAGGCACACGGACGTGAAATTGGCTCTTTCCTACACGCCACTTGATGCAACAGGAAGTCGTAAGGGGACAAATCAAAGCTGGGGTCCCACAGGGAAGTGAAATAAGCCCCCTGCTCTTCAACCTATACACGGCAGACAGATAGGTTGATAGATATTTGGGCTTAACGTCTCATATTTTTGCAACGAGGCTAATCATCTCAAAACTCCCGCGGACTGTCGAGATCCATCTCTTCACAGATGACGGCACCCTGGCCGCCACTTCGCGCTCCCCGAGTCTGGCTGTCTCCAAGACTTGACACGATGGCAGCTTGGTACGCAAAATAGCGCACTTCGCTCAACCCTGCCAAAACAAAAGTAGTCTACTTCACCAGGAAACGGCCACCCGTCCTGCCCTATCTCACCCAGGCTGGAACCAATCTTCAATGGTCGTCCTCGGCCGAGTGCCTCGGAGCCGTCCTGGACAAAAAAACTCCTCTGGAACGACCACATATCTAAGGTGCATGAAAGAGCGCGGGGAAACTAGCCCCCCCCCCCCCCCTTAGACCGCTACTCTCATCACCACATGTCTCCCTTGACGATCGCCTTAAGATCTTTCACCAGGTGATCCGACCCTCTATCTCCTATACGTGCAAAAGTAGTTAAGGAGCAGGCTTTCACTGCCTTTCAGGCTGCTTTATCTTCTTTCACAGAAACTGATTATTTAGAAAATGTTGCAAAATTACAGGGTATCGCTCCCAACCAGTTTGTAGATTACTTCTTTAGAAATTGGCATCTTATAAAGGAAATGTGGGTCACGGTCATGGCATATAGGAAGTCTCTACCGACATTAGGAAACAATACAAATAACCGTATTGAAAGCCACAATCAGAAAATCAAGGCATTTATTAAAAGTACATACCACTTACATGAGGCTGTAGAAAGATTGATGTACTTTGTGGCCACTTTAGAAACATCAAATTGTCAAAATTCATTCAAGGAAGGCAAATTATTTTTAAATACAAAACATAACGATGAATTACATACAAATATATCTAACGTTTGTACTCAAAAAGCTTCGAAAATAATTTTCTTTGAACTAGACAAATTGGAAAAAGCTACTTATAACTTTGATTCAATTTTGCTTCAAATTACTAATGCACAAGAAAATCAGTACAAAATAAGTCAAAACTCTTCAGAAATTTTAGGTTTATCGAAGCCATTCAGTAGATTAACCGAAATGTATGTATCTGATACTTATACATGCTCTAACACAACTACACTTGATTCTCCCATTGATAGTATTCCACTTGATCTATGTGTGAAGGCACCCGGTTCAAAAACGACCCATCCAGCTTCATCTTCTAAAACCTTGCATGCTATTGGAACTGAAGCTACCAGTTCCCATGTCATTAGAGAAATACCTATTAAAATATACCCAACTAAAGTAGGAATGTCTATAGAGACAAGTTTAAATACTATTAGAGAAGGTTTTAGCTTCTCCAAAATAAGCAATCCTCGCGGGCGTCCTAAAGGATCTAAAAAAGGTATCTCTAATTTCTCTAAGGGCAAGTAGGAGGGCGGGGTGGAAAAGGGAAAGGGGGAGAAAAAGGGAGGGGGGGGGGTTGTGGACTGCATTTCGTCTGACTTCTCCTCGATCTGTCCGGCTAGGGTGGCCCTACCAGAAGCATACGCTCCCGCCGGCATATCTCCAGGTATCATCAAAGCGCACAAACCTGCCCACCACGAAGCAGTCCATGGGCAGGAGCACATGTTTTTAACAAATTACTTAAGGCCCTAGAAGTGCTACCAAAGACTGTGTGAATTGTCTATTTGTTGTCTAGGGCCCAGACTTATCTTTCCTCCTGTTTAAGCTCATTCCGTTCTTTGTCCCAATTAATATATGCCTCGATGGTAGAAACGTAAAAAAGACAACCGAGGTTACGCCGATGAGGAGCTACGTAAAGCAGTGAATTGTGTTCATTCGAAATAACTATCCTTGAATGCAGCTGTCAATTAGTATTATATACCAAAGGGTACACTCTTCAATAAAATATATGGTAAGTACGAAACATCAAAAGTTGGAGATAAACCTGTTTTCTCAGAAAAAGGGGCTTTCATTCAAATTATCAAGGTAAAAAAGGCATGACTGGGTAAAATACGTATGGCCTATACGCAGCCGGGTCAAAACCACATCCTCACGACGGGTAAGACGTATGTCTGTGAGAGAATAAATTAGTATAGGTTTTATTTTTCGTAGTTTATTGTTAACTACACGACTCCAGGCAGACTGTCGTAGCCGACACATGTGTTCCCGAAATGTGCTTTTGACGTCTGAAGTAGGAACCATCTCGTTGTCTATCGACCCCTTTATAGAGGCAGATTTTGCTCCTTGTCTGCTTTTTCATTACCTTCTATACCCATGTAACCAGGTACCCAACAAAATAAAATAGTAGAACCCATATTTGCTAACTCGGACATATAAAATTGTATTTCTAATACTAAGGGATTACTAGAATATAGGACATTAAGTGCTTGAAGGGCACTTAGACTATCCGAGCACACTAAGATCTTGCCTGGTGGGTGACGTACCAGTGCCTTTAAAGCCTTTCTAAAAGCATACAATCTGCAGAAAAAACACTACACATACCCCTCAATTTAAAACCTGTCACTGTGTTAAAACAATAAAAAGCGGAACCTACGTCATCACCGGTATTTGAACCATCTGTGTACACCAGTGTAGAGGGTTGGTGTTCAGCGCATATAGTATTTAAAATAGTTTAAAAACAGTAGAAGACGTAGTTCTTTTATGAAATTCACACAGGTCTAAAAACACACACAACACGTCTTCAAGTCATTGTCTTGTCGTAAGGGGCTATGCTATTATGAGTGTGAATGGTAGAAATCAATTTCTCTGTTATTAACCACAATCATGATCGTGTTGTCAATATTTTGCTGTACACTGTATATGTACAAGGTCGTAGACCCAAATCAATCCCTCAATACACTCAAATTATTGGATCATCATTTAAGTAGTCTTATCGACAGCGGGGGATTTTTTAATTATAACCCACCAACAAAATTAAGTGGCGCCCATATATTTCCCCTGCCTTGACCCCCCCCCCCCCCCACAACCCATTCCAATTGAATGAACTAAGCATCGATTGATTGATTAATGGGTTTCGCCCTCGAGACAGCGCCTGCCCAAGACTGAACCGCCCCTCACCAACTGAGCCAGCCCGGCATTATTGTTGCAGTGAGAGCAAGTAAGTACCGTAACAGTACCAATGAACGAGTGAGACGACCAAGGTGCTGGCTTATCAACATTTTTGCAAGATTGGTATTTAGATACTGGATTCCGCTGACTGCACTAAGTAGGCTAGTAAAAGGACTTAACCCATTTCACAATGAACTTCTCTTGGGTGCAAGAACGTTGTTTAATTTGCCAAGAAAAATTCAATTTCCACAAATGGGTGATGGGGAGTATAACTATGGTCCAAATGCATAGTCGCTTCCTCACGTGCTCCTTAACTCAGCCTTTCCTCAGCCTTTCCCAGTCGAGACTCACGAATGGAATTCATGAACCTTTCTCACGCCCGACTCAGCTGAGGAGAAGCTAGGTCATTGTTAGACTTGGCTACATTGTAAACGGCCACCGCGATCTAATATTTAACAATTCACAAGGCTGTGACGTGAATTGTTAGATTGTCCTTTTGATTGATTATTTGGGCTTAACGTCTCATATTTTTGCAACGAGGCTAATCGAGACAATGAGTGGGTGATATATGAAGATGAAATATGGGGCTGTTTGGAGGAAAGGGGCACGTAGGAGGGCGGGGTGGAAACGGGAAGGGGGAGGAAAGGGGATTGGGGTGTAGACTGCATTTCGTCTGACTCCTCCTCCTCGACCAGTGGTCTAGGGTGACCCTACCAGAAGCATACGCTTCCGCCGGCATAGCTCTTGGGATCATCAAAGCACACAAACCTGCCCACCACGATAAGGTAGCAGTCCCTGGGCAGGTTGTCCTTTTCAAGACATGGCGGCAAAGAAACGAGCTGATCTATTTACGGAAGACGAGAAGCAGGTACTACAAGAGTGTATGATTTCAAGGATATCATTGAAAACAGGAAGACAGACGGAACAAGTCTCGCCAAAAAACATAAAGCTTGGGCGTCTGTAACAGTCTCATTCAACAGCTATGTGAATGTGAAGCAGGTAAGCATTAAACTTATTGCATCTTTGTTAGTAGGCCTAGATTGATTGATAGATTGATATTTGGGCTTAACGTGTTATAATTTTACAACTTGGCTTATCAAGACGAGGCTTATCAAGACGATGAGTGGGTGATAATGAATGATGGAAGGAGATTTATTGTGTTGGAAGGTTGCGGGGGGGGGGGGGGAGATTTTTTTGTCACTGAATCCAGCTTACTCTTTGGTTCTGGTAGTAACACTGGTGACTACCATGGGGAAATGAATAGCGATAACTTTGAACAATGGCTGGAAAACATGTTACGTTATCTCTCCGAACCTAGTCTCATTATCATGGACAATGCACGCAACCACAGCGTTCAAGAAAACAAACAACCAACTTCTGCATGAAAAAAGGATGAAATCATCAACTGGCTCCATTTATTTATTCAATTATACACATCCGTGCACCCAGCTTCTTAAGCTTTTCGAAGGGCCGGCCAAAAATCAAAGTTATTATTAAAACTTGGCTGTCGGGTCTCGCCGCGTCATATAACATATAGTATATGTTATCTTGGAACTGTGCGGATCGTCTTGATCCTCTAAACGTAGAAGACTCGCATCTGCTAAAATATTATAGGTTTCCAAGACATGTTATATTGGAACAGTGCGGATTGTCTTGATCCTCTAAACGTAGAAGACTCGCATCTGCTAAGATATTATAGGTTTCCAAGACATGTTATATTGGAACAGTGCGGATTGTCTTGATCCTCTAAACGTAGAAGACTCGCATCTGCTAAGATATTATAGGTTTCCAAGACATGTTATATTGGAACAGTGCGGATTGTCTTGATCCTCTAAACGTAGAAGACTCGCATCTGCTAAAATATTATAGGTTTCCAAGACATGTTATATTGGAACAGTGCGGATTGTCTTGATCCTCTAAACGTAGAAGACTCGCATCTGCTAAGATATTATAGGTTTCCAAGACATGTTATATTGGAACAGTGCGGATTGTCTTGATCCTCTAAACGTAGAAGACTCGCATCTGCTAAGATATTGTAGGTTTCCAAGACATGTTATATTGGAACTGTGCGGATCGTCTTGATCCTCTAAACGTAGCAGACTCGCATCTGCTAAGATATTATAGGTATTCAGTGATATATGTAGCAATCTTACTATTTTCTTATATGTTTGCATAAATGTTTTTTTCCCAGACGTTTACCAAAAAACTAAGGAGAACAAGCGACTGTTACAAAATCTAACAAGAGAAGTCTGTTTGCTAAGAACAACATCCAGAAAATCTTGAATTTCCAAGAGCATGCAGAGCAGCCTTCTCAGCAGTTGCAAGCAGTTCAACTGCCTCAAACACTTTCTATGCAAAATGTAGAGGCCGCAGAAGAGATGGAAGCTGCTCTGGCTAACAATACAGACACATATGCAAAATTAGTAAGTTGCTAGAATTAGTAAGTTGCTAGAATTAGTTAGTTGCTAGAATTAGTTAGTTGCTAGAATTAGTAAGCTTGTATCCTACATGAAACTAAAAATGCCTACCCAAGATAACATTTGCTTGTTCAATGTGCGAGAGCTTATATCATGGGAGGCCGAACATCGGGGGAAGCTACCAGGCGCATGAAGAAACATTTATTGGTTGACGAGCTATCCTCCAAGGCCACGTATTTTGGGACCACTTCAAAAATAAAATTCTCAAGCCTAATTATTGCAACTGCAGTAAAAGGTAAAATCAATCATTTTTTGCAAGTAGGCTAGGCCTAGTCTAGGCCTAGGCTTACCTCAATTTGTCATTTTGGTATGTACATACTGTGTAGCTTAATTGAATATTGGTTTATTTGAAAATATGAAGCAGTGATGTCATTGCCTTCTACCTGGAATTCCCAATTCCATCATTCTTCTCAGCAATCCCACTATCTATTAATTTGACATGTCCGAACTATAGGAGAATGTTCCAGACTTCACCGTCTGCCATAACTTCTCCAGCACCATTCCAGCCATAGTGATTCCAGCACTAGAAACCCAATGTCTCCAGGCTATGCAGTGCCTTCTATAGCTACATCCCTCCACAGGTGTAATTGCGGGCGGAAACTTCAAATTCAACTTATCCATGATAGGACTTAGGTATAGGCCTCCATTATTATATAAGCGTATTTAAATTTATTTTTCAGATACTGTCAGGAGTATACCTATACTTACAGATGCAGATGACAGGAGTGTTGAGACAGCTATAAAGGATTGGTTCCGCCGTTCCAAACAAAGGCTCACCAATAGACCTAAGCAGATCCAGGGTAATTGAGTCTGAAATATTTGTCTTTGAGTACACATACTCAATTCTGAATATTTTTAATGGAAGCTTTGTTGTAATATTTTAAATGTGGACGAAAGAATAATCTTGTATTTCGATTCGATAGCATGTTTGGAAGTTATAGTGTTCATTACAGTGACGGATAAGTCATTCATGTGTCACTTTCAGAAGAAAGGTGTTTAGATAACTTAGTTTTCGGTCCGTGCGTGTGCTGAAGAATCGCGAAATTTATCTGCCTTCCGATTACGTCTCCGTTTGTCGAGAAGCACGGAAAAATAACCCTGATGACGTTAAGTATCTTACTTACGACTTTTTTCGTGACTACACACTGTCCTTAATTTATGAATCAATTAGACCAGGAGTACGCAGAGGGGACCAAGTGGTTACCGATGTGAGGGTATTGAAGTACAATCCGGGAGGAACTATCCAATACAAATTAATGTACACGGATTATTTAAAAAATCTTCCAGGTAGAAAAAAGGAAAACCCCCCAAAGCCCAAGCAACTATACAGGGCACCTATCAAGGTTAAAAAGAAGAAGTGGCAGCACCTTCAAGAGTTAAATATTCCAATGTACACTTGGGAGTTTTATGACAAGTTACCCCACCAATAGGTTGACGTAAAACATAGCTTACTTCTAACTAATACAGTGCAGCCTGCCCAACACTCTATCTCTACTCCCCCATCAGGCTGGAGTGTGTCGCACGAATTATTGTGTTCTATTATTATTAAATCTACAACAATACTCGTTGTTCTCAATTAATGTAATATAAGCCTGATTTAAATTAATTTCATTGTTTAGTTACAATATCTTGCAGGTAACTTTCTTATAACAACATTAAAGCAAAACAAAATAATGTGAGACTTGTTTCCTAATTAGAAATGAAGGCTGAAATACTTCTATAATAATGTAATAACTAAGATAAAATAAATCAGACAATTTCAATTTCAATTATTGTAAGAAAAAGAAACTCCCTATTTTTGAAAGTAACTTTTGTTTTATCAAGTCAAAGCAAAACGTCGTATCTACCCAAAATATTTCCTATCTGAAATCCAAAAACTCGTAAGTAACATAGAATGTGGTATAAATGACTTTATTCAATTTTTCTTTTAATACTATTAGTAAAACAGTGACTGACACACACAGACAAAATATTGGTTCCCAGATGAAGGGGGCTTAGAGGAAGTTTGCCCATCCGCAGGCCAACTGGAGACAATTACCGAAACCCAAGAGAGTGAAACTATGACTGAATCTGTTATGACTGAAACTGTACCCGTAACCATGGTAGTAAAGGATGTTAGGCCTCCGCTGGTATCTCTCGATCTAGACAGAACAACTTCTAAGCGCTATGAAAAGGTGGGTCTTCCAGCTCTATTTAAAAATATATTAATGCATTGTCCTACCTTCCTACCTATCTACCTACATACCGGCGCTGGCCGCGCTGCGTGTACCAGTGAGTCACCCTGTGTGTGTGCTAGCTTGTAATAAGAGTGCGGGAATTGGGGAAGCCAGAAGCGGCTGTGTTTAGTCATAGCCTACACACACTTTGTACTTTGTAGACACTCTCACGCTACCTACACCACAGTATAACGAGGTATCTTTCCTTATACTGTGCCTACACTCAGTCAGTTGGCGGAGTCGAGACCACAGCAGCAATGCAGTTCTAGCCCCTTGCGCGGTGTAACTGTAGCATGACTGTAGGCTAGCTGATCAACGTGATCATCAACAGTAGTACTAGTAAAAGTTCTAGCCCCTTGCGCGGTGTAACTGTAGCATGACTGTAGGCTAGCTGATCAACGTGATCATCAACAGTAGTACTAGTAAAAGTTCTAGCCTCTTGCGCGGTTTAACTGTAGCATGACTGTAGGCTAGCTGATCAACGTGATCATGAACACCAGTACTAGTAAAAGTAAGAAGAGAAAAGAGGGAGCTGAACGAAAAAGAGACAAGAAGGTACGCATTCGCGAAACAGGAGCTAAAAAGTGTAGTAAAATATAAGATGTATGTAGGAGTGAACCGTCGCAAATTGCTGCAAGTACAAGTGTTGAATACTCGGATAGTTATGTTAGTGAGCAAGAAGATGTTGCACATGCATATGGACTTCCCGTAGCCGAGCAGCCTGAGTCACCGGACCAACATATTGCAACGACCCAGGCTTTTGGGCGTTGGTATATTGACTAAATTTACTTGTTTTATAATTTAGTTAGATGTTAAACAATTAATTAATTAATTAATTAATTAATTAATGGATTTCTTACTGTTTCGCCTCCACCACGACATTATGGGTTGTCGAGCCCAGATAGAAGTTAGAGCAATTTGACATAATTACTCACTTGCATAGCCAAGAGGTATATACTCTAGATATTAGACTTAGGCTAGCATGTTTAAAGTCAGGAAGCCATCACAAATACTATGTAATCACAAGAGTAACCACTACACCCTCTAAAGCCATGCGAGTGTGACCGTCCAGAACACGAGAGACCACCAAAAACAACTTCTAGACAACCGGAAATTGTATTTTCAGTACTACCAAATTAAATCCATGCGGTTCATTAATTAATTTCAAATTCACCGACTGAATGTGTTATGATATTTTACTCATATAATTACTTCATAATAATTATATGGTTGGAATTTCAATACACATCTCTTTAACCAATTCAACATTATTTGTCGTCTAGCATACAGAAAATAATTTGACAAAAATTATATTTTTATATTGGTGTCTCTGGAATTTGGACGTCAATAACCCAGCCCGCTATATTCAAATTTAAAAATTACCTATGCTCTGTTGTCGTTTGTTTCGCCTTGTTGCTGGCCTCTTTGGACCGGGGGCAAATCTTCCTTTATTCCCGTCTACCTTCCGTCCTCCTTTCCCCCTTTCATATATTGCCGGCCCCCTTTGCGACCTCTAAGGGGCCTTATGACAACCCCGGCGATGTGTGAATACGATTCGGCCAACGTCACATGATCCATCTGTCAATAACATCATAAAACAACAAAATTATTATTTATTTGTTAAATTAAGCATTTTACATTACAAGCTACAACAATAGTAGTAAGATGTGAAGAGTATTAAAGGAGACTAATAAATGTAGGACGGACGTGTGAATGTACTATGTCTGATAGTACCTACTCCATGGTCTGATTATGGGCAGGTGTAAGACAAACGACTACACTGCAGCGTCGGGCGTTCCGGCCACTCCCTAGACTAGAAGCCAGTGCACTAATTATCCATCGATTCCAAAGAATATAAAACCTAGTAATTGGACTATACACTGTTCCTTGTCAAGATCAAACAATTAAAACCGCAATATTTCGAGCCCTAATCAGAGATCTTCAACGGGCGAAAACAAACTGTTTGTTGTTTGTTTGTCAGTTTGTTTTCGCCCGTTGAAGACTCTGATTATGGCTCGAAATATTGCGGTTTTAATTGTTTGATCTTGACAAGGAACAGTGTATAGTCCAACTACTAGGTTTTATAAAACGTTTTTACCTGTTCTACTATGTTGCCATCTTTTAATTTGATTCCAAAGAAGTCTAGTAGGCCTAGTCTTTCCAACATTTTAGAAATTCGTATTGTTGAAAGTTGTGTATACAATATTCAGTGAATGTTGGCTGGAAAGGCTGGATCGAGCACAAACATTCATCGAAGTATATGAAGCCTTGCAAGGATCTTGGATGGCAACTTTAACATTAATGAACCCATTCGATGTTGAGTGACTCCATAGGCCTACTGCTTTTGTTTCTATTTAAGCAAATTATATATTAGGCTATGTATAATTTGGTGAGCATTACTTTACTAATGTGTATTGATGATGATAGTACGACTGCAATGTGATCTCTAGTGCCTTGTCACGGCCAAATATATATTCATGTAAAATAAAATGTACAAAGAGTGGCATAAACAGGTCGTACTGCGTTACATTCATCCTCCGGAAAACTAAACGCTGTTTAAATACTGAATAAATACGAAATGGTAATCGAGTAAATAAAAAATCCTAGTGTACTCTTGCAACTTTTCTATACAAAATAAAACACTGAGTTTAATTCTGTGTGTAGTAGTCATTATTCTACTAGAGATAGTTCCTAGTCTAGCTATAGCGCCTGGTTTCGCAAGTACACCCGTCTCCTATGAATGCCACTCTTTCCTATTACGATATTGTGTTAAAAACTAATTTATTTTGCCTTATTGAGGTTTATATTGGAAATATACACTGTATATGCATACAAGAATAACACACTTCCCAAAGATTACTACACAAATAGTAAAGCCACGCAAATAGATCTTGAGTTTGTAGCAACATTTGTTATCCCGAATTTTGAATGATTTAAAGATAGTTCTGATTAGTATATTGGTCAAAACTTAACTATTTGAAGAAAAAACAAGAGACCAGCTATGAAAATATACCTACTGATAATTTGTTACAGATTACAAAAGTATTACGTCCGAGATTAATAAACCCACCCCAGTCACATGGATCATCCCCGGAGATAGCGAGGCCCAAGTTAAGACGGGACCATGAATACATGAGAAGGGACATAATGGCCTTAACCCGGAGAAATACTACTTCTATCTACAGCAGAGCTGTGAGATAGAGGTATGCATGAGAAACTAAGCCCGTTGTTGCTTTGTGCTTTGTCTCAGAGACCTCTCCGCAAGTAACGGAAGGAATTCTGTAAACTAATTAATACTTTTTTTTTACACAATATAGAAACATTGATCCAAATTTTGATAAACTCCAGCATTTTATGAGTAAATAATACCGGTTTAACGGTGAATCGATGATAGAAGCCCGATTTCGCACACATCAACAGTTGAGCGAGCCGGGACAATGACGAGAAAGCAATGAATGATGAAAGTAAACAAAAACACGTACACCCATAGTAATGGCACAGTATAAGGAGACCAAACTCACCGCGACCATGGACGAGACCTCGGGGAAGGTGGAGAGGGCTACCTCCTCACCACCCCCCTCGCCTACAATATGAGCTAACTGGGATAACTCGCCCCCAGGGCGACCGTAGCTGCGCGATCGCCCAAGTTTTGCACTGTATGCTCCTTATACTGTGGTAATGGTGCATCTAGGAACTGGCAGACATCAACCAGCATGGATGGTACCTATCCAAGATATACCTACACTGTACTGCTTCATACACTCTCAAAGTAGGACGTGGCATACATAAAACAAAACATAGAATAAAACTGCAAACATTGAACTGAATTAAATGTCCTACCTTTCAAGAAACATTGTGTACAAAAGCAGGTTATAATAGTAGACTGGTCTATATTAACATGTGGTTATATTTCCTTAGTTAACAAACTGGCCTATCCTAATCGAAAACTCTACCAACCCACATCAGTTAATCTCTCACAACTCTTTATAATATTTACAAAGGGCATTTAATGCAAATAAATACATACAGTATATACGCATACAGTCGCATATAAGAGATGGGCTCGTTAACTTCGATCTTAAAGGTCGGTTTATTACTCTATGCACTAACTACTAACAGGCTACAAATAAGACACCTCAGATCTCAACTCCATCATCTAAAGCCACTGGAAATGTAAAGATGTGTTCCATAAGAAAACCAAGAACATTATATTGGCAACATGAGCTTGATTGATTACAGATCATCACCAGATATGTTGCATTGCTACACAACAAGACGTTTAATTACATATCCTGAAACCGAGATACTTGACTATAGGAGACCAATAAACTGGACACTTAATTTGAGAACGGGAACTGTGCAATCTATTCCTTTTCCAAACTAATGAATTAGACACTGGCACAGAAGACCTTATATTGTAGTTAAGTTTTGAAATGTACTTGAAGAAATGGCCACACAGAATATAGACACAGTTGTGTTTAAATAGGCAAATGGATGAATTGCTAATTGAGTCACAGCTAAACTTATGAATTGAAAAATGATTGAACAGAATGAAGACCACGTAAAACATTTTGTAATTTGTCTTTTGCCCTCCCAACTAGACGTTGTTACTACACGCCGTGCGACTACTTCACCCGTGTACCGAACAGACTACAAATAGCAACATTCGATTACCGTACTCATCGCGTATAGGCCACACAAAGATATATTACAAAAGTGCACGGTATTTTCCTCAACAAATAAGTGCACTTAATTAACGCCAACGACTATTTACAAAACTCCAAGGGACCTAGATGCAAGTAAATACGGTAGGTAGTAGCCACACACAAGTCTACTGTAAATGAAATCACGCACGGGTACCAAACGTCTTCATTAGATATTCTTAATTTGTCAGTGTCACACCACAACAAGTAGGTGAAGGTAGTCCATGATCTCGTGCGGGTCTAGGATGCCGGACACGCAACTTGACGGCGGCCACCTGTTGGAGCTGTTGCTCCCGCTCGTCCAGGTAGAGGTCGTAGTCGTCCTCGCCCGTGTACTCGCGAATCTGGACCAGGAAGTCTCTCAGGTGGTCCATGAAGGCGCACAGGTTCTCGTCGAGGTCAAACAGACCCTGGACCACCACCTACGATAACAATCACAAGAACATTATCAAGCTTGTTATATTTCTGTCATATAAGCTTCAAACAACCTTAAGGCAGATATCGAGACAACAACAATGAGCGGTTCCAAAGGCCGACATAAATTTAAATTCAATTGTTTACATTACTGTAAGTAGACAAAACACTGTAAGCACTCATGAGCAAGTATGATAACAGGAGGTGGGGAGGGAGGGGGGGGGGCAACGACCTGCGATACAGTGGAGGGCTGCGGGGGCCAGCATTAAGCTGATGACGTCACGATGAGGGCCCGTATTATGACTTTCTACGTGCCGAACATGGAAGGCCCTGAGTGACTGTTGGTACTAACAGTTGACAGTACCAGTAGTAATTTACAGGTATTAATTTGATTTTGAAGAAGTTAAAATGTGATGCAATTTCAACGCTTTTTACAAGGAATACAGAATGGAATTTTGTTATTTGTAGAAGAGAGGCTCACTTGAAGAGTAGAAAAGAAAAAAAAGCTTCCATTGCAGTCCAGGAGTATGAAGAAACTTACATTATACAGCATACCGGTGCAGTTGGCCAAGAAGACATCACTATTACTATTACCCATAGGCGTGCGCAGCGTCTAACACTAGACCCGGCACAGGTGGCGTGGCACAGCTGGGGTCTGGGGCGAAGCCCCAGCCGGCGAAGGTAATTTCGCCGTGGGCGAAAAAATTTTCGGTTGATGCAATCAATTTTATGGCCTAAAACACGATTTTAAACGCGACGCTTTCCGGTGCCATAAAATTTTGTGGCCCCTATAGAGAGCTATGTTTCGTTTCATCAACAGATAAATTAAAAATTATTTGCACAACCCCGGATGAAGTGTACCTTTGCGTAAAAACGTGCTTCTGACAATGCATTTTAATTTAAAGACTAATTGAATGTTAAGTTTAAAGTTAAACCGTTGAGTGAGTAATATAGGGTAGAGCCGTAACGCTATCGTCAGTTTGTCTACCGCCTTATGCTGCCCAACATACTTTAGTCGGGTAGTAGAAGTTCGCAAAGCGACGCGATGACGGAGTTTTCGGCTGTCTTCGTATATCTTCGGTGAAGTAGCCGACCAATCAGGCTCCGTCATCGCGTCGCTTGGCGAACTTCTACTACCTGACTAAAGAATGTTAGGCAGTAAAAGGCGGTAGACAAACTGCCAATGGCGTGGGCCCTCTACCCTATTCGCCTCGAAAAAGAGACGATGTGCGCTCTGGTGGCGTTTATTGGAACTAAATTATCGAGAATACAGGTGGTGACAGCATCCTCGTTTGTATTTGAAATGGCTAAGTTTTCGCCGAAGAAAGCAACATATTCAAACCGGTATTGCTCAGTTCCTCAATGTAAAAATAAGGCAAGCGAACAGCGGGAAATAAGCTTTCATTGTTTTCCTAAAGATGGACAGTATGTTTTTATTGCAAACGCGTTCGGTGACAATGAAAAAGTTAACAGAAAGAAGGCGTGGATCTAGGCATTGCGCATTGGGAATAAGGTCACAGATGCAAAGGTTGTTTGCTCAAACCATTTTTCTCGAGCGGATTATCTTTATGCAGGTTAGTCTATAACTGTAGATTGTGTAGATAAGAACCAACAACAGTCTACAGCTGGGCCTAGGCTATTGTTTGACTGTAAAGCCAAAAGCAGAAGCGTTGATCCCGAGAGCTATGCCGGCGGAAGCTTATGCTTCTGGTAGGGCCACCCAAGCCGGACTGGTCGAGGAGGAGAAGTCAGACGAAGTGCAGTCCACACCCCAATCCCCTTTCCCCCCCACTGTCCCATTGAATATTTCTCCTCCCACTTGGCCCTGGACTCCCCTGGACTCCCGTATGACAACTCACGCGACGTACAATGGATCTGATTCGGATGTGGCTTTATTCTTCATTATCATCTTTCTCATCTTCATTATCACCCGCTCATCGTCTCGATTAGCCATCGTTGCATAAATATGAGACGTTAAGCCCCAATAATCATCATCATGAATACAAAGGGCTGGTTCTTGGCCTTGACATTGGATTGCTAGGCATACATGCCTCCTAGGCCTAGGCCCTAGGAGGCCTAAGGTTTTGTGCCATGAGAAAAATTAATAGGCTAGGCCTAGGCCTAGCCATAATAAATATTTAGATCAGTTTTATTCATAAAGAGAAAAATAATAATACTGGCCTATGCCTTAGGGATCTGTAACCTATTTTTTACTGGTGCATTTATTTCCAGACACTAGTGCAAAACGCTGATCTACAGGTAGAACTATGCCAGTGACATATTCTAGGCCTGGCCTGGGTAGCGTAATCGGTACATGTGGCATGAGTAGCGTACTGTACTTGTAGAAAGGTTGTAGGCCTAGTCTTGGTGAGAATATTTATGTGTAATGGAGTGTAATACTCCTCATACACATTCTACTCATACACAAAATGTTAGTAAGCCCACAAACGCATTAAATTAACAATAAAACACCATTCTACAATAATAATAATAACAATAGTGGACTTTATTTAGCGTCAAAGTGCTGTTTAAACATGGTACATACATTTACATCACCATACACATTATTATATTTTCACATCATCACTTTACATTGAGAAAATCTGGATCCCATAGGCCTTCTTCTTGAATTTTTATCAGGTAGAGGGGAGCAGCCTTACAATCTCATCCCCAAATGCATCCCCAGCTGCCTCAGCTACTACTATTTTAAATAGTTATTAATTGAATCTCTCAAAATATTCCCACAACATTTGTGGTTCCCTTTCTTTTCAAGCCCTCACAGTTCCTTGAACTGTCTTCTCGCAAATTTGTTCTCGAGCTCTCGGAACAGTACACTACGATGTTACTACATGGAGGTTTGGTTTGCACAAATATTTACTCATTTTGATATACCTAAACCAACCCTCGATCACAATGTTCAAAGCAGCAATTTTCAATCATATCTTATAATAACTCATACTATATTGATCATTTTGTTTCAGGATGAGGGCTCTGGGTCCACTAGTGCAGAAACTGACCCCGTGACAACAATTGCTGCAGAGTCATTACTTCTGTTGGCCAAAGGGGGTACCACTGGAGATTGTAACACAACTCCAACTAGGCCTACCAGTATCGACATAGGTGTTCAGACGGGAACTCGATTCGAAACACGGGACTTTGGATGTCAGGTCACCACAGGTGATTTTGAAAAAACGTTCGACACAATTGTTAACACAAAAAGGAAGCTGCGTATTGTAACAGGCATTCCATCATTTGAAGTTTTGAAAATGATCATTAGTTTGTTTAGTTCCGTGTGTCCGCCAAATAACAAGCAGTCTATGTCAAATTCGAAAAAAGTTATGCTCACATTTGTTAAGCTAAAACTAAATTGGAGTTTTGCACTACTGTCAATCCTTTTTGGGGGAACACCTACCACATGCAGCAATATTTTTGCACAGACCCTAGGGATTTTGTCACTTATTTTGAAAACGTTCATCTATTGGCCAACCAAATTTGAAATCATGGAAAATCTTCCAAAATGTTTTTCTAAGTATAGAAAGGTCAGAGTAGTTTTAGATTGTACCGAGATAAAGACGTTCCGCCCATAATGTGCAAAATGCCGTATCATGTCATATTCACACTATAAAGGAACCACACCATTAAGTATTTATTAGGTGTTACCCCTGCTGGTTTAATCAGTTTTTTAAGTCAAGGGTATGGTGGCCGAGCATCTGATAAAGTAATTTGTAATCAGAGTGATTTGTTAGATAAAATTGAACCATACATAGACGATGTAATGGTGGACAAGGGTTTCCTTATTAAGAAGGAATGTGAAGAAAGGAACATCGGGCTTATTCATCCCCCCTTTTTAAGAAAGAAGTGTCAATTTTCTAAGGAGGCAGTGCTCATAACATCCGACATCGCAAAAGCGCGAGTGCATGTGGAACGAGCAATCCAACGAGTTGTGTTACAAAATTGCAAGTGAAACCATACCGTGGAAATTGTTGCACTTAGCCGATGACATTATGATTGTGTTATGTGCAATTACCAATTTATCATCACCTATTTAAAGTGACGACAAGTTTTAGGTAGAGCCTAGAGAATTTGAGTGGAAGATGAGTGTTCGAACTCGATTCTTATCTTAAATTATACTACCTCCGTCCAGTCCAGTTAATGACAACACTGTCATGATGTCGCCCAAACAAAGGCCCATCCATATGTTGTGCATCCATATTCGGAATTTTCGAAAGTTTCAACATTTTTTAATATTGATTTTTATTGGATTCCAATCGGACATGTACAGATGTTGATTGCATACCCCTAATTTCAAAATTATGTATTTCTAGTTTTGTTCTCTAGATTAGGTCTATACTCTATACATGTCCTATGTATAGATACATATAGTTTTTAAGTTAAGCTTAATGTTCACCATAATTATGTAATTTCTGTTCAGGCTTCAGGTATATAGGCCTAGCAAAAATATTTTGTACACATCATTTTAGGAAGGATATAAATAAAATCTGATTGTACATATTATATTCCTAGTAAGTGATTATAAAGCAGTTGAATGACATTAAACAAATCCAAAGAATTGAAAAATTATCAGTTATGTTTTGGCATTATGGGACACGATAAACCATCGTTGGGATGAAAATATTAGCAATATACATTCACATTGTTGCTACTTTTGTTTTAATGCTATTGGACTGTAGATACCAGACATCTATTTATCCTCACACTACACTCACATCACTACATTAAATACAATCAAGCCTATTTTACATTATTTAGTATTGCAGTGGAATAGGCCTACATTGTGCATACTGTGTAGACCCAATACAGTAGCACATGTTTCATTAACCTTCAAAAGTATTAGAGCAGGCTATTTGATTTGCATTATGTGCAAGCTACATAGGGCAAAGTGGGGTTGTGCAAACATATGTTTCCCTCAAACAAACCTTTTACGATACACGTATGAATATCATGTATGTTATGAAGTAATTAGTACACCAATAGTCCTAGGCTTGTTAGCAGTTTGAAGTATTATTTGTCATACCTTTTAATTTTAAATATAAAATACACAAAATAAAAATAAAAAATAAACAAAAAAATAACAATAAGGAAGGAGAACAAAAAAGTGAAGCAGTGCATGCTTTAGCATAACATTTTACCATTTCTCTTTAAATTAAAAAAATAAAGAAATAAACAATTAATAATAATGATAAAAAATATAAACAATAAATAAAATATACAGGCCTAAACAATGAATAAAATATATAAACAATAAATAAAATAAATAAATAAATAAGAAACAACAGTAGGTTCTAGCCTCTAGGCCTATATAAATTAATATGTAAATAAATGAAAATAAAATAATTGTATTTTTTTTTTAACTACTTGTGATTTGCACAACCCTTTCTTGTGTTTAATACCTTTTCTCTTTCTTTGATGCATACCTGATGTAACATGTTTTCAAAAAAATCCTTCTTCAATTTGGCTAGCATTTTGATAGTAAACACCGGATTATACTGAACAGGCACCACAGCCAAGCTTTCATCAAATGGGCAGTATATAACCAGGTCACATGTTGGAAGATTAAGCAGTGCCATGCCTAATTGAGATTGATTGATTGATAATGGGGCTTAACGTCTCATATTTTCGCAACTATGGCCAATCGAGACGATGAGCGGGTGATAATGAAGATGAGAAAGATGATGATGAAGAATCAAGCCACATCCGAATCAGGTCCATTGTACGTCGCGTGGGTCGTCATACGGGAGTCCAGCAAGGGAGGGCAGGGCCATGTGGGAGGAGAAATCTTCAGTGGGACAGTGGGGGGGAGGGGCAGGGTCTCCTTTTGTCGCCTCTTACGACTAGCAGAGTCACTCTGGGCCTATTCTACCCCGGGCTGAGACGGGTCTCCTTTTGTCGCCTCTTACGACTAGCAGTCACTCTGGGCCTATTCTTCCCCGGGCCCAGACGTGCAGTGTGCCTAATTGAACCTGCCCATAATATTTATGCTTTTCTTTTAAGGAAACTTCCCCCTGCTCAGTTTAAAAAAAGAACATTGGTGAATCAGCACCTCAGCACCTATTTTCTGCCCATCTACTGGATACTAAATTTCCATTAACTTTGAAGGTTTATCGCCTTCAAAAACAACACCGTCTGGGGAGTAGCCTAGCCATGGATGGAGGGGATTGACAACTAAGCCAAATTCTGCTATGCTAACATCAAAGTGTGTTTTGTACATTTGTCTGGCAAGTGGCTATTTAATATGCCATGCCTTGTAGCATTGGTACTAAATTGTTTGGGCCAGAAATACTTGATGGCTTTGGATGACCAGTCCACTTCTTTCCTTTGTCCTGCAGTATACACTTCGTAGCAACGACTACCACGGGACTCTTCCCACAAGCGCCTTGTTGTTACAGTGGCTACACACAGGTTTATTGCTTCTAGTTTGTCTACCTTCAGCCGGTTGCATGCTATCTTGCAGCAAGGTCGTAGCGTTGACACGTACAGTTCTGGTAACTGTTCCAGCTCTGAACATGTTCCAGAGTTAAACAATATAAGTGCATGGTTGAAAAGCTCATCTTCTTTTTCTGGGTCGATGGTGGTGTTTGGTAGGCCTACACTGCTGCCTGCAGAAACCGCGATGTTGATGGCGTCACTGCTTGTGGACGGTCCTGCAGCAGTGTCAAATGAAGACATATCCTGGTTTTGGACAGATACTCTACCCCGTCTGGAAAGAAAATTAAATTTGTGTAGACCACTTGCTTTGGGCTATGTAAACTGGGAATGGGCAGAAGAATCGATTTCATCAATCGATGTTCAATATAGGAAATATTTCGATTATGATCAACATTAAATTGTAGTAGGATATCGAATCTATTGAAATAAATCAATACGGTTCATGTTCAAAATAGTTTTGTCCACATGCACTACGGGAGATTCATCCCTGGCTCTATATGCAACCCTGTAGGCCTATGCCGCACAAGTAATTCTGCCGCGCTGACAATTAACACGTGCTGTGAACCCGTCGCTTGGCGAATTAATGCAATTATAAAAAATCTACCATGGGAATATTGGAAGAAACAATACACACGAAATATAAAATTGATATGGGCAATGACATGGAAGCCCTAGGCATATCGATTGATAACATTAATTCAGTGCCGTGTGATTAATTTGATATCATTGCCCAACTGGGCCATCCCTAATGTAGGCCTAGCAACCTAAAATCTTTATGATCAGAATTGTAAGGTCCAGTTCACTTAGGAAGTTGTATTTTAAATCAGGTTTCTGCATAGGAAGTATCGTTTAGGCCTGTAGGCCTACAACAAGAATGACAAAACAGGCAAGTCTACTTATGGATAACTAGACCTAGGCCTGCAAATGTAGGCCTCAAGTAAATAAATTATGATTTCAATCTCACCTGTACTTTGAATACGATGAATCTGGAGCCACATCTTGTGCGAGGTTCCTGGCCCTTTTATAAAACTCTTCTGAAAGTGTTGGTCGAATAACACTATTCTTAACATGGTAGAACTGCATTAAAGGGACAGGAGCATATGTAGAAAGGCTTGGTGACTTTTTCTGTGCCCACAAGCACTTGGTTTCTGTCACTGACAGATCTTCAACATGTTCAATGTCAGTTCTGAAAAATTACAAAGTAAAGTTACTGTTACTGTTATTTACTAGGCCGATTGGTTGGTGGCTTGGTGCAGACCAAAGTTCCAAGCTAGGACCTTCTCTATGGGCCTGAGCCCTAGGCTAGCCTAGGCCTAGGCCTAGGCTAGGCCTAGTGCAAAGTCTTTGCCAATATAGGCCTATATAGTCTTACCTGTTGAGGAACCATAACACAGCAGAAATGTGTTTGCATTTGCTTGAAAGTCCAGCCTTGCAGGTAGGCCTACACGAGAACTCGACGATAATCAATTTATTTTCCTTCACCGTGAGATGACCGGTTACTTGGTGAGGGTCCTTTGTAAGAGCACTCGTTTGAAGCACAAGCCCTAACACTCGAATTTCGGATTCTAGACGCTGCGTATACCCACAAGCTATTACAAAACCTCCATTTAATACATTTTCGCCTTCACTTAAAGTCGATCCACTGTTTACCCAACTATTTGTCATTGTGCTACAAATCATGTTGAATATACACTTAAATATCATGTTAAATATTAGCGAAAAATAAAGTACTTTCATCGACTACTTTTTTTAATATAAATATTTGAAATCCGTCGATTTCCCTATCCCCTACCATTGAAACTGTCAAAAATCATACACTTTCGAATATAAAGCATCGACTAAGTAGATACTAAACATTTGTCATTTTCTTTATTTTATACTCAATTTGAAGATAATTGAACGACAATTCTAAATATGTATGTATGAATACAATCTCTCGACTCGTTTTCGGTCAATATTGGCTTCACTACAAGAACATTTGATGGGAAATCGGGCGAGCCGTGAAACTATGGCAACACTGCGTGCGATGACGTCATTTCTCTTTGAGCCCGCGTCCGCCTCACGTCAAAACATGAGCTGGCTGTCACATTTCCACGATGCGACGTGACTGGACTTTTTCTTATTTACATTTATTGTCGCTTATTTCCAATTAACATTTTGCGTTATACAAATAATGCACTCAATTCAAATTGAAGGCACAGTTAGAAACCGGAATATATCTGGATACGGTACGTGAGGCCTAGCCTAGGCCACCTTTATTTAGACTTAGGCCTAGGCCTATATTGCCTGATCCGAAATGAAATTCAAGTATTGTACGTCCGTAAACGCAAACATTTTCCGCAATGTAGATATGCTAAGTATAGTATGCCAGGAGGCATGACTAGAAATATTTGGTTAATTTTCAAGCTTTGTGCCCTTGCCTGTTACAAGCAATGTTTAGACTTGTATTTACTGACCTTAATGTGCTAAATTCAAAAACTAATGTTGGCAAATTGTTAAATCACTTTTTCACCCCTAAAACGACTTTTTAAGGGATGATGCGCGTTGCTTGCTAAATGCACTACAATTTTGGTATTTATTGCCCAAGGAACATGATTTAAAAAGATAAACAATGCTAACCAAACACATTAAAAATGATCGTTCACATCTTGATTGTCCGCACCACATTTTTAACCCCTAAATATTTGGTTAATTTTCAAGCTTTATGCCCTTGCTTGTTACAAGCAATGTTTAAACTTGTATTTACTGACTTAAATTTTCCTATTTCTAAAACCAATGTAAGCAAGTTGTGAAATCACTTTTTCACCCCTAAAAATACTTATGAAGGGATGATTAGCGTTGCTTGCTAAATGCACTACACTTTTTGTTATTATTGTCCTAGGAACATGTTTTAAAAAGATAAACAATGTTTTCCTAACACATTAAAAATGATCGTTCACATATTGATTGTGCGCATCACATTTTTAACCCCTAAATGTTAATGAACGAGACGACATACCTCAAAGTTGTACAAACTGCAAACATTGTTTAACTTAATCAAAGCTCAATATGTTTTATGCTAATCAACCTTCTCGAATCATCTTGATACATGCATACAAACCGTTTTGTAATGAGTGTAAGCCAATAATTAAACATAAGATTACAGTTTCAATAAACAATATTAACTCAGGTAATTGCGTAGAATGATTTAACTCATGAAGTGCCGAGCGGGCGCGTAAGTAACGAAGAATTATACGCCGATACGATAGTCGAGACGATCACTGAAAGAAAATGAATGATACGTTATGATTATGTACCAACATATTCCAGTTATTAACTTCATAAGACAAGCTACTGTACCTTTTATTCGTCCTCCTCTAGTGTTAGATTTATTCCTGCATCAGGCAAACATGAATTGCAACACGCGTCTTGTTGGTCAAAGCACTTACAGATGTCAGTGCAAGTCATATTAGATTTAAGACATCCACAACGCAATGTTCTACAGCCTCCTTTACACCCACAAGATACTATTTCTTTACAACCTTTTGGTATTGCAGGTAGAGACATGGTTATAGGGACATATCCATCTTCTGTTTTTTCCTATCCAAACTGAACCGGAGTAAATTGTTTATGAATCTAAAACACAAACATAATAAACAGATAATCCTCAATCTAAGACAAAAAGTGTTAAGAAAGCCATGTGTACCTTGTTAACCATACTCTACTTATAACATACATCTTGGAGGCGCGAATGACCCTCGCCGTTAAAAGCGCCCAAAATCCAAAAATCAATCAAAATCAATCAATCAATTGAGATGTATATTATGAATTATTACCTCGGGTGTCTGAACATTTTTCCAAATCATGGTTTGGTAGTGACTTCTTCTAATGTGGAATCTTAGGGCGTTGGTCGTCGGTGGCATATTTTCAGGATTTATTGTTTTAGAAAACATATTACACCTTCCCTCATCAGCAGTCACAATGTGATCCGGTAGCTTGTATGTTTTGCAGATGAACTGTTCAGAGTTCTCAAGTTTCTCTGTAGTAAGATCGTTCTCACCCAACCCTTCAAGAAGCGAGAAATGTGACAAAAACACTTTCAATGATGTTTTCTTTGGGAAAGAGGTGCTATCACACCCAGTGATAGCATGGAAGGCTAGTAGACATTCAGTAGAGCCAAATGGCAGTGTTTCAGCTACAAGTTTAATGGGCACATAGCATCGTTTATGTTTGGTCCCTGTCATAAGCCCGACGTAGGTGGCTGATATTTTATTGCAATATGCCAACAAAAGCAAAAATACATCTGTATCGTTGGCCATGACTACAACAGTTTCAAATCCAGTATCCAGCGGGTGAAGAATCAAACGCGTGTCACCTTCCTCGAGCCATTTAGCGAGATGATCAACGTTAATGTCTTTTTTACATCTTACTTCTTCGTCGGTAAAGGCTCCTGCCACAACTAAGAGTTTATCTTGAGAGAAATTGCTTAGTAGTTGCTCTCCAAGGAAACGCGAAAGATCTTCTTTGTTCTTTGCCAGAGCCATAAAGTCGTTCCATTTAGCTGGAGCTGGTACTAATCTGTCTTCAATTAAGCGTCTTCTTGGTATACAACCCTTAGTTCGCTTTTGACGTGTTGTTAATTTAATAGAATCTGCTAAGTACCGATCGAATATAACGTCCACTCTATCATATCCCGTCGCTTGTATTTGCACAGCTCTGACAAAGCAATCAGCAATATCCCCAAATGTGTTAGCAGACTGTGGCTTTCCAATAGTCATAACTAAAGCCTGACCATCAATTATGAGGCAGGAATAGCCATTCAAAGGAATTGTATTGGGACAATCAACATTTTTCTTTAGTTCTTGTGCTAATATTCCTTTGACCCCGAGCGAATTTGTCCGTTCATTTCGAACAGTGATATTGGTACTTTCATCAGTTCATGTTTGAGGATATTTTGTAAGTCAACTTTTCGGCCAGCCTTGTATGATGTAAGTATACGATGAAGAACGCTTCGGTATATTTCAACAATCTCTTGTTTATCTGTTTGATTTCTTGTAACTACCTGATATAGTGTTGCCATAGTCGGGGCTTTATTTTTTGTAATTGTGTCGTGGAACGTTGTTCTCTCTTCTGGTACAAGGCGGGTATTAACGAATGACAAAAGTTGACTTTTGCCCTTTGCATAAGCATTTATCAAGAACTCTTGGATTTCATCTGTGGCCAAATCTTAAGTTACAGGATTTTGTAAGATTGTGTGATTTTCGTTATCTTGAGAAAATATTTTGTAACGATCAACCAGGGACAGAATTTTTGACTCTGTTGTTCTATCATGTACGATTCAGCTAAGTGTAGACTCATTATGAATCACATCATTGTCTTCTGACTGTAAAATCATTCGCTTTGTGAGAGCAGACATCATAGATTTAACGTTGAAACACAGGGACCATTTGTTGAGGAAGCAGCGGGAGGCAGTGTGAGGGGGTGGGGGTCAGAGCCCGGGAACCAATCAGGACGCGCGAGAGCTCTTGCCAGGCTGTGTCCCACGCGGTCGCGCGGGTCGAGCGGAGCGCACTGCACGGGCACATCGTGGTATTCAACTTATAATTGCAGTACGTTTAATTAGCGCCACTGATAATTTGATGATACGATCGTGGGCTGAAATAATGCGCGCAGTTTTTGGTTAAATCAGAACTCGTAAAAGTTTATAAATACTACCTTAAAGGGCGTGATATATTTGTTAACATTCAACAAAAGAGGGAAATAATTACGTTCCGGGAGGGTTTACCCCCATATTTTTCAATAGTGGACTATTTCTGGATTAGCCATTTTATACCTCAATCCGTCTTTTATTTTTCAGATATTTTTCAAATTTTAGAAGTTAATAGTTTGTAAATGGCAATTTTTAATATAAAATATGGTATAAAAAGGGTAGTTCCAATGTTTGGGGTAGTAAACGTAAAATTTCAGAATGCCAACATTGTTTTTAAGGTAGGAAACACATATTCCTATAATAAGAGCCATGTTGGCAGCTTGTAACAAGCTGGTACAGTACGTTTCTAAAGGAGACTAGTTAGGTAAATTTCATTTCTAGTATGTATAATATGAAAGAAAATATGCCAAGCCCTAAGGCCACTCAAGGACGCTTTGTGATCATTTGACATGTGCAAGGTCTAGGCCTACGTATAGTTAATTAGTTATCTGTGCCTAGGCCTACCATTTATGTAGCCCCCCTACACGCATTTGAAAAAATTCACATCCATTGCATGCCTTCACATGTCCTAGATGGACTTAAGTTACTTGAGATCACTTCGTCAGGTAGACAATTGCACAAACAACATGATACGATACAAAATATACAATCCTATTATTTTCTTTTATCGTAATAAAACGTCCTCCGCTTCGTATTCCGTATTTTTTCGACGCCATTTTCACGATCTGACAATAACAATGTCTTTGCAGCGTTGCCAAGTATATTGGAGGTTGGCAATACTTTGTCGATGAATATTAAAAACGAGTTTTCTGTTTCCTTGGCTTTATAAATCAATTTAGATTTGTATCCATTATAAAGTCTATAATTTGTGAATGTGTTGTGGTGTAATTAAAGCCAAAAGCGAGGTAAGAAGTTGACTACTATTTGGAGTTTTGATGAACTAATTTCGTTTTTAGGGATTGGCTATTCTGCAGCCAAACTAGTGTCTAGAATCATGCCATTATAAATAACTGCATTTTCGTGTAAATACTGGATTTTAAAATAGTATTCTTACTTGATTACTGAATATATTTTACATTTTATAGTAATTTAACATAATAATTGTCAAAAAAAATAATTATTTGTGATTTTAAACAAATATTAAAATCATTGCTTGAAACTGGTAGTTTGATCAATGGAACGACTTTAAGTTTCTGGAACCTTCATTACATTGTAAATATCGAAACATTTCGTCAAATTTTAGGCATAACGCCATGCTGTCTGCGGAATCTATCCTCGGGCAGGCTGCCATATTGAAACGACATGCCTGCCATCTACGTTCAACTTGTGTACCTAATACTACTCACTCAAGGGTTAAATTGCTCTCGGCCCAGCCGGGTCCAAAGAAATCCAAGAGTCCAGCGCGGCCCGACCGCCAAGTTGACACATTAGGTCCGGCCTGGGCCGTGCGCACGCCTATGTTATTACCGATTGTGATGCCATTTTGACCAATGATTCGGTAGAAGCCAATAATGTTAGGAAATTTGAAGAGGTGGGCACTCAGACCCATTGTGAAGAACCCACATTCACAATTTCAAAATTCGTTAATAACCCAGATGCTATACACTTCTTCACTGGACTGGAAAACTATTCAAAATTTAAATTTGTATTACAAACCCTTGGTCCCGCTGCTCACCAGTTAAATTATTACAGAAGCCAAGTCTTAAACCTTTCGGTGGAAAACCATTTATTTTTATGTCTTATTAAACTCAGGCAGAATAAACAAATGTATGAATTGAGTTTGTTATTTGAAGTATCGCAAAATACTGTCTCAAATATTTAAGTTACGTGGATAACATTCATGTCCTTGCAGTGGGGTGAACTAAATATCTGGCCAAGTGCGGAGTTGGTCAAGTACTATGCCAAGTGATTTTAAAAGGAAATTCCCTAGTACACGTGTTATAATAGATGGCACTGAGTTCCCGATTGAAAAACCAACAGAGCCCAACGCACAACAAGTTACCTTTTCTACCTATAAGAATCGGAACACTTTGAAAGTTTTAGTAGGAGCAACACCGGGTGGATTAATATCTTACTGCTCAGAAGTCTATGGTGGCTCTGCTAATGCCAGACAGATTGTGGAGAGGGGCAACTTGATCGACATGTGCTCTCAAGGTGATAGTATAATGGCAGATCGAGGATTTAATGTGCAAGATTTGTTTGCCGCTAAAGACATAACTATAAACACCATCATTCATGAAGGGTAAAAGCCAGCTGTCTGGACTAACCGTAGTTCATGATCGTAAGATCGCAAGTAAACGTGTTCACATTGAACGCATTATTGGTCTTTCGAAAACCTATCGCATCTTAAAGCAAGAACTTAACACTCACTTTGTTACTCTGGGTAACGATATTTATTTTGTGTGTGCAATGCTATGCAGCTTTCGAGAGGGCATTGTAAGCAAGAAAGCATAGAGCTAATGACAATCAGTGACAGTGAATATTCCTTACATGTAGATAGACTTACAATAATTTATAATGTGTTACGATATTGCTACATATTCACATAGCACAACGAATATTTGGCTGCGTACTGGTTATTTTCATAATAATATTACAGCTTTACTTTGTTTGCCAGTGGTAGTCAAACTGCAACTTAGGCTATAGGCTTCCCTACCCATGGATTGTTGCTTCATGTAAGTTTTAGTTTAGTCTAGTTTTACCATAGTCTAAATACAAATACTTTTCCCTTATTGCTGGTAGAAAATGTAAATCAGCAAATACTACAAGCTTTACTAGCAAGTACTCAATCAGTTCCTGGTTTCGTTTTATATTTATAATGGCGGTGTCTTTATAGGTATGAACAATGAAGTCACAACTATTTCTTTGAGTAGCCAATAGTTGTCCCTGAATCTGGAAATAATATGTGTGATTTTTTTAGGTTTAGTGCTCCATCGACAATTTCCAAATATGGCACAGTGACGGGAGAAACAAAATTGTCTCTAGCTGTAAATTGGCATTTCACTTCAATCACTTTATCATTGCCTACCAGTCCATCAGGTGATGCGCCAGGATAGGGGTGTGTATCCACAACAAAAAGTCCACACAAATTTACTACATGGCCTGTAAGTTCTGTGTATTTTTGTATGGCCACCTGTTCATTTAAGATTCCATGTTCCATCTGCCTACTGACAAACGTCTGAGGGTTTATGATGGATTCACATAACTTATCCATATGTCTTCGCTCAGTAGCGGAATAGATGTCCTTAAACTTTGTGGATGTGACCCAAACAGATTTTTCTTTGAGCCACTGCTTGTTTCTAGCTTGACCCTTGTACTAACTTTAATGTTGATTATCTCTTCTTCGGTGAATGTTAGTATACCCAACTTTTTGTACAATTGCATGCTCATACTACCAATATAATCATGGTCATTGTGAAGGGCATATGTATTGGCTGGAGGCAAAGTTTGCAATATGGGCATTGTAGTGTGTGCAGATGCAGCATAGTTTATGCATATGTTGTTGACAGAGTCGTTGAACCCTGCCATTTTCCTGAAGTGGAGTGGGCGTTTATGAGGATTATTAAAGTAAAACATGACATCCATGCCCAAGCCAGGATTCGAACCTAAAACGCAGAGACCGCGGTTTACTAGTTCAACGCCTAATCGACCTCGAGCAACTGCGCCGACTTTTCTATGTTTATTAATGAGTGAGTTTGTAGTGATTATGGTGCTTTAATTTTTTTTGTTTAGACTGTGATTCGTAATTATTGCTGGTATAACCATAGACTTATTACTGGACGTCGTTACTGGCTGAGCAACATTGTTGGAAAACACATCTGCGATTCTTGTTCCCGGTTTTTGATATTGTCTGCCATTGTAGCCCCTATCGTTTAGCAGTGGCACATCCACAGTCGCATAAATAATGTGAACAATATAGACGAGATTGATTGATTAATGGGGCTTAACGTCTCATATTTATGCAACGATGGCTAATCGAGACGATGAGCGGGTGATAATGAAGATGAGTAAGATGATAATGAAGATTAAAGCCACATCCGAATCAGATCCATTGTACGTCGCGTGAGTCGTCATACGGGAGTCCAGCAAGGGAGGGCAGGGCCAAGTGGGAGGAGAAATATTCAATGGGACAGTGGGGGGGAAAGGGGATTGGGGTGTGGACTGCACTTCGTCTGACTTCTCCTCCTCGACCAGTCCGGCTTGGGTGGCCCTACCAGAAGCATACGCTTCCGCCGGCATAGCTCTCGGGATCAACAAAGCACGCAAACCTGCCCACCACGATAAGGTGGCAGTCCCTGGGCAGGAACAATATAGACATCCGAATCTTTATTACTAGAATGGCCTCCCACCGCCAATTTCCGTGGCTATTTCAGTGGTACATTGATTACTTATGTAGCTGATTCCGGTCCAGTAACGAAGTTCGGATTATAAGTCCATGGTATAACCAATTTGTATATTTACACTGATTTATGAAATGTAATTGAAGTTGAGATGGAATGCTCGGAGGCAGAAGAGATGGAATGCTCGGAGGCAGATGAAATGGAATGCTCGGAGGCAGAAGAAATGGAATGCTCGGAGGCAGAAGAGATGGAATGCTCGGAGGCAGAAGAGATGGAATGCTCGGAGGCAGAAGAGATGGAATGCTCGGAGGCAGAAGATATGGAATGCTCGGAGGCAGAAGCAATGGAATGCTCGGAGGCAGAAGAAATGGAATGCTCGGAGGCAGAAGAGATGGAATGCTCGGAGGCAGAAGAAATGGAATGCTCGGAGGCAGAAGAAATGGAATGCTCGGAGGCAGAAGCAATGGAATGCTCGGAGGCAGAAGAGATGGAATGCTCGGAGGCAGAAGAGATGGAATGCTCGGACGATGTCGACTCCACGTCCCCTGAAGGACAAGCCGTGTACTCAGGTATGATTGCAACAATGTTATATGTGGGGCATTGGGAGGGCTCATTGCTTTAGAATTAACTTTTTGTAGTAATATGACTTATATTCATAATTTTATAGGGGTGAGTAAAAAATGAATAAAGGAAAACTATCATGTAGACAAATGGATTTTGGATAATATCTTCAGTGGGGGGGGGGGGGGGGGGGGCAAAGTGAACATTAGAATTACCGGCACCAGTTATATTGTTGGCACTGGTATCACACTTCGTTCTTTTTTCCGAAGGCTGCACTTCAAACGGTTCTAATGAATCACATCCGTCATTCTCTTAATAAAAAGTTTTACCAGAAGCATACGCTTCCGCCGGCATGGCTCTCGGGATTACCAAAGCACGCAAACCTGGCCACCACGATAAGGTAGCAGTCCTTGGGGAGGAGTATTAATAAGGTTAGTCAACATTTTGTATAAATAAATGGCTAAAAATCCAGGCTCTAGGGCTCTACACCTTAACAATTTAAAGGCTGCTGTTGATGGGCCTAAGCATATGGGAAAGCTACCTAGAACATTATTAAGACGGCCATGTCTTTCAAGTCAAATGGATGCTTGAAGAAATTTAAGTATACTTGAAGAAGCCGAACGGGCAAATCAAGGGGCAGCAAGGAACCGATTGAGGCAGTGAAGAAAAGTCATTCGGGAAATCACTGATCCTTTGGATGACATGACAACGAAAGATTTTATAAAGTTGTAGCGCTTACCTCAACGGATAGTACGCACCCTTATTGAGGACATCAGAGAAGATTTGCATCCAACTGCCCGCCGCAGTGCAATAAGCACTGAGTATAAAGTATGTTACTTGTAAACTTGAGGGGTAGTAGGCAGCAGTCTAGCATAAGTAAGCCTAGAATCTAAATAACATTATTTTCACCTTGTATTTTAGGTGCTTGCTACACCAAGCTTCTACGCGTCGGGCTCATACCAAGGGGTAGTTGGTCAAGATTTTAATCTGGCCATGAGTCAGTCGATGGTGAGTCGTAGTGTCCACGAGGTGAGTGCAGCAATTAATAATCGCCTTCTGAACCAGTGGATTCGGTTTCCAATGTCCCAAGCTGAAGGCCAAATCATTAAATAATGGTAGGCCTGTGAGATAAAAATTAGTAATTGTTCTTTATTTCATTATTACCTAGTTTTATTTAATTGCGTGATTTATGGATACTTCACGGTGACATCTTTTGTTGCTCACAGCCGTCGTCACCGTTAAGTATGCGCTGTGCTCGGCTTTTTCGTCAGTCCCATCCGGTTGTTATTTCCTGTAGCGCGGCAACTTGCTGACTACTCGGTTCAGGAGGGGGCTGGTTCGTTGACATCGTCAGTGAGCCTGGGGCCCACTCTGTCGTGATTGCTACGGGAGGGGGTTGAACCGAGTAGTTTGATTTGTAATTTATGACTGAGTACAGTCAGAGTAGGGCAGAGAGGGGGTGACTGGACTCTTGCGTGCGTCGAGTGTACCGAGAGTCTGTGCTCGGATTGTGATGTGTCGGCAAGTTTCTTCTTTCCGCTTGGTGACAGACGCCTGGCCCCAGCTCGTTCAGTTCTGTTCTAGCGTTCGTTCTGGCTTGACCGTCACTCTATGGATCGTTTCAATTTGGTGGATTGGGGAACGTGGGTGGAGGCGTGGCGCCTCCGCGCTTGGGTGAAAGGTTTCCGTAGGATGGATCACCCCATTTTGCCGAGGACGGGCCGCTCGTTTCTCTGGGTTAAACTCATGGCGGCCCTCCTCATGGTAGAAGGATTGTCGCCGCCAACGGAGGAGGAAACGCGGTAGGCGGCCCTGAACCGGTATTGGGCCCGGCGATACCGGGACCGGTATGGGGTGCAACCTGAAGACGGGGGGTCGTCGTAGCAGGTTATCCTGCCGATTCACTACTGCTCTTTTTATTCTGGTTAATATGTAAATGGGGGGGGGGGGAGGGGTCTTGTTTTTTTCTCGTGCCTGGGAAGGGGGGTAGGGTGGTTTTGGAAGGCTTGGTTTTATTACTTTACTTATCTCATCGTTTTTTTTTCAAAATTGGTATTATTTTTCGGTCTAAGGGTATCTAAGGTTCATCATGGGTGTGAGGCGTGAGGAGGTGTGGAGAGGGAAGTTGTGTTCGTCTGCTTCGCTCCTGATTGTTGTGCTTTCTTCACTCAGGTTCGATTGGTAGGCAGTCATGATTTTCGGGTGGATACCTCGCGGTCTGGCAGGTCTGGCGCACTTGTGTCTCGTAGTGGCGGTGGGCGGCATAATAACTAAAACTTATCGATCACTTTTATTTTAGCTTCAAATTGCCAGTTTTAGCATTAGGCTAATCTGCAAATTTTTTTTCTTAAATAATGAAATGTTTGGAAAGTTTGTCAAAACCACATTTTCGTTTCGATTTTAGCTACCTAGCGTTTCTAGTTAAAACCAAATTTACGAGGATTGATTGATTAATGGGGCTTAACGTCTCATATTTATGCAACGATGGCTAATCGAGACGATGAGCGGGCGATAATGAAGATGAGAAAGATGTAGTGGTTGCAATTGCATCTAGTGGGCGGTGGCCGGGTTTAAGACATTGGCTGTCTCCGGTGGGCCGTGACTTGAGATGTTTTGTTTCAGTCTTTTGTTGTTTTTCTGATTGTTGTAATTGTCGGTGAAGAAATGAAAATGGAAGTGTTTTAAAAAAACAATAAATCAAGTTTTCTCTTTAATGCATTATTTGTATTAGTGTGAGTAGATGAAAAATGAATTAACTACTACCTCCGAGGAGCCGCTTAGGTGCGGCATCACAAAGATGATAATGAAGAATATAGCCACATCCGAATCAGATCCATTGTACGTCGCGTGAGTCGTCATACGGGAGTCCAGCAAGGGAGGGCAGGGCCAAGTGGGAGGAGAAATATTCAATGGGACAGTGGGGGGGGAAAGGGGATTGGGGTGTGGACTGCACTTCGTCTGACTTCTCCTCCTCGACCAGTCTGGCTTGGGTGGCCCTACCAGAAGCATACGCTTCCGCCGGTATAGCTCTCGGGAGGACGTGGACTGCCTTTCGTCTGGCTTACCTATTGGCCCTAACTTATTTTGTTTGACATAGATTAAACCAAGTAACCAGAATGCCGGGAGTCATTGGTGCAGTTGACTGCACTCATACGGCCATTGTGAGGCCAACGGTGTGCGAGGAGCACTACGTCAACCGTAAAAGTTATCATTCAATGAATGTACAAGCTGTAAGTATTAACTTTGTCCATTAATAATAGAACAATGTTTCCATATATCAGGCCTGCAGGCTGCAATAATAAATTGTTAAATATTTTATTACGTCTGCGACTATGATATCAGAATTCTCAATATAAATGGCCGTTATGCTGGATCTACTGGTGATGCATTTATATGGAGGAACTCGCTTGTCTAACGGCAAGTTGTTCGAAGATACAATGCGGGGGAGCGAGGCGAATGGATTCTTGGTTGTGTTCTACTTCGAGTAATATATTAGTCTAGAAGTGGAGTAGTTGTAGGAAATAGGAGTCAACTAGGAATTGAGTAGGCCTACCCATTGCCATCCCTATTTGTTTCAGGTGACTCTGGATACGGCAATAAACCGTGGCTAATGCTACCAATTCTACATGCAGAGCATGGGACACCAGCATGACCCACTGTAGAGCCCGATGCTGCATTGAGCGTAGTTTTGGGCTGCTTAAAGCTCGTTAGCGATGTCTATTGCGACATCGCTGCTTGCATTACAGCCCTGAGAAAGCGGCTATCATTATTAATGCATGCGCTGCTCTGCATAATATATCTATCGATGCTCGGTTGCCAGATCCAAAACCACTGAATGAAAAGGAAGCTGCAGCAGAAGTGGCAGTGGAGCGGGGGACTTGGCACTAAGCCCCATTGACGTTCATGGTCAAAACTTCCTTGGACATGCCAGGGCTGTAAGACAGCAAGTTGTGCAGCGTCTATGGGCACAGCGTTAAAGCACCCGATACTTCCTTGGACATGCCAGGGCTGTAAGACAGCAAGTTGTGCAGCGTCTATGGGTACAGCGTTAAAGCACCCGATACTTCCTTGGACATGCCAGGGCTGTAAGACAGCAAGTTGTGCAGCGTCTATGGGTACAGCGTTAAAGCACCCGATACTTCCTTGGACATGCCAGGGCTGTAAGACAGCAAGTTGTGCAGCGTCTATGGGTACAGCGTTAAAGCACCCGATACTTCCTTGGACATTGATTGATTGATTAATGGGGCTTAACGTCTCATTTTTATGCAACGATGGCTAATCGAGACGATGAGCGGGTGATAATGAAGATGAGAAAGATGATAATGAAGAATAAAGCCACATCCGAATCAGATCCATGGTACGTCGCGTGAGTCGTCATACAGGAGTCCAGCAAGGGTGAGCAGGGCCAAGTGGGAGGAGAAATATTCAATGGGACATTGGGGGGGGAAAGGAGATTGGGGTGTGGACTGCACTTCGTCTGACTTCTCCTCCTCGACCAGTCCGGCTTGGGTGGCCCTACCAGAAGCATACGCTTCCGCCGGCATAGCACTCGGGATCAACAAAGCACGCAAACCTGCCCACCACGATAAGGTGGCAGTCCCTGGGCAGGTTCCTTGGACATGCCAGGGCTGTAAGACAGCAAGTTGTGCAGCGTCTATGGGTACAGCGTTAAAGCACCCGATACTTCCTTGGACATGCCAGGGCTGTAAGACAGCAAGTTGTGCAGCGTCTATGGGTACAGCGTTAAAGCACCCGATACTTCCTTGGACATGCCAGGGCTGTAAGACAGCAAGTTGTGCAGCGTCTATGGGTACAGCGTTAAAGCACCCGATACTTCCTTGGACATGCCAGGGCTGTAAGACAGCAAGTTGTGCAGCGTCTATGGGTACAGCGTTAAAGCACCCGATACTTCCTTGGACATGCCAGGGCTGTAAGACAGCAAGTTGTGCAGCGTCTATGGGTACAGCGTTAAAGCACCCGATACTTCCTTGGACATGCCAGGGCTGTAAGACAGCAAGTTGTGTCGCGTCTATGGGTACAGCGTTAAAGCACCCGATACTTCCTTGGACATGCCAGGGCTGTAAGACAGCAAGTTGTGCAGCGTCTATGGGTACAGCGTTAAAGCACCCGATACTTCCTTGGACATGCCAGGGCTGTAAGACAGCAAGTTGTGCAGCGTCTATGGGTACAGCGTTAAAGCACCCGATACTTCCTTGGACATGCCAGGGCTGTAAGACAGCAAGTTGTGTCGCGTCTATGGGTACAGCGTTAAAGCACCCGATACTTCCTTGGACATGCCAGGGCTGTAAGACAGCAAGTTGTGCAGCGTCTATGGGTACAGCGTTAAAGCACCCGATACTTCCTTGGACATGCCAGGGCTGTAAGACAGCAAGTTGTGCAGCGTCTATGGGTACAGCGTTAAAGCACCCGATACTTCCTTGGACATGCCAGGGCTGTAAGACAGCAAGTTGTGTCGCGTCTATGGGTACAGCGTTAAAGCACCCGATACTTCCTTGGACATGCCAGGGCTGTAAGACAGCAAGTTGTGTCGCGTCTATGGGTACAGCGTTAAAGCACCCGATACACAAGGAGATTTCCGTTTAAAAAGTTCTTGCAAAATTTATTTTCAGAGAATTATTTTTATAGGCTAATGACTCACGAGGAGGTTTTTTTCAAAAAGAACACCATGCATCTAGCTGCATTTAGCTATGCATTTATCTATTGCAGAAAAATGTTCTCGTCTTCTAAAGATGTATCTGCATGTGGATTGCATGTCATTGATATGCAAGTGTTCAACTTTTCAAGTAAATTTTCGACAAATTTGTAAAAAAAATCTCCATGTTAATCGGATGCTTATGACTAGACTGTTGGATGAGCGTACAAAAACAAGTTGACTCAACAAAATCTCAGTGATCGATTATCTTGCAGAAAACGAAATATGTTATTGATTGATTGATATTTGGGCTAAACATCTTATATTTTTGCAACTTGGCTAATCAAGACGATGAGTGGGTTATAATGAAGATGAAATTGGGGGCTCTTTGGAGGAAAGGGGCAAGTGGGAGAGGGTTGTGGACTGCATTTCGTCCGACTTCTCCTCCTCGACCAGTCCGGCAAGGGTGGCCCTACCAGAAGCATACGCTTTCGCCGGCATAGCTCTCGGGATAAACAAAGCACGCAAACCTGCCCACCACTGTTATTGATTACTTTGGATTCGTCTGCTAAGTTTGCTCTAAGCCCTGGCGGTGAAGATATCTACGAGATGTTCTCAAGTACCGGCGTTAGAGCAGACCTATATATATTTTTTGGATGAGACCTGGTGTAATGCCGGTCACACCAAATCCAAAGTTTGGACGGACACAACTTTGAAATCCTTTCGTCAGGCATTCCTGGAGAGTCTGAAGAGTGGTGGATTAAAAGATCCGGCTGGAAAAGGAGATCGTTTGGTAATACTCCACATTGGTAACGAGAATGGATAGGTCGATAGTAGTTGTCTGGTGTTTCGCGCCAAAAGAGACACCGGCGACTACCACGACGAGATAAACGGTCTCCAGTTTCGGGAGCGTCCTTTCAAAGTCCTACCAAAGTTGGACCACGGTGCCGTTTTGGTAATGGACAATGCTCCTTACCATTCGGTTAAAAGGGAGAAGATTCCGACGACCGCCTAGCGAAAAGGTAAAATACTAGAATGGCTGACAAGCAAAGAATTATATTTCGAACCGGACATGGTCAAAGCAGAACTGTTAGCTATTGTCGCCCAAGTCAAACACACACCCACGATATTACCTTTCATTACATAACCTGTCGTATTGGTTCATCGAAACGAAAGGGCAAGGATTGTCCAGTGAGGACTTTCTAGAAATTTGTGCGCAACATATTGACCACGATCCGTGTGTTGATGCTGAAAAGGAAACGCGCCTTCAAAGTAGCTCGTCTTTGTGGCATCGTTTGCGTTTTGGACGCGTCACGGCTTCAAAACTCTACGAAGCTTCTCGCTGCAAAGCAATCGATGGTTCTCTTGTCGAGTTGATTTTTGGAGCTAACGTTGTAGACACTCTATTGATGAAAAGAGGTAGGGTAGGGTCTTGGAACCACTAGTAATTAAAGTCGTCAAGAAAATTACAGGTAAAACTTTCCAGAACGCTGGCTTAATTCAAGTGGCAACTCCCCAGTTATTGTGCTTCTCCAGATGCAATCGGTGAAGAGCATGTTATTGAGGTGAAATGTCCGTCAACCAACTCTGCTGTAAGTAGCTATGTCTCGGTAGATGGCAAATTAACCCTTTAAGGGAGGATTGTACCCACCAACTTTTTATTTAACAATTTTTTTTTTTGCTAAAAACTAGTTTTGAACTTTTATCTTTCAGAATATATCAAGTTTATTACTCTATGACGACTATAAGTGCACTAAATTGTTGCTGGCTTTTTTATTGTTGACAGAAAACAATTCACTGTATTCCAACATTTTGCAATAAAGACGTGATATTTAAATTTAACTATTTTGCCTCCTTTTATCGAGATGGCTGTGGTTCTCGTGTTAGATTCTGAAGCAACAGTTGGTACACAAATAAAATGTTGGTACACATGCGAATATTTACAGCTTTTTGACAGGTTTGTATTAACCTTTGCGAGTGCATGTTTTGTTTTGACTAGCAGTAAACTTCTATGCAGTAAACTTGCTTCTCACACTAAAAAAAATATAACTGGCTGTTTGTTTTAAAACCTTTGCTACTATGGATCCTGACAAAAGCCAGGCCACACCTCTCTAAATGGTGTTGTAACAGCAACAAGCATGTACACTGGCAAAGTTCTTGATGTGCAGTGTTTTTCGAAATATTGCCAGGGCTGCACAGTCAACAAAAACAAAGACAATGACAAAAAAGATTTACACCTACCTGAATGTGTTGCTAACTACCAGGGGTCTAGCGGACCCCCCCGACGGAGGTCGCCTTGTCGCGGTGGGGGGGCTCACCATTCATGGTGCCAAACGATCTCCAAAAACAAAACAAAATGGACTCTGTAAATATCCTGGATATACCCCAGGAGGGTACCACCACAGGTGGAGAATCCCTCCTTCTCTGTCACAAGAGGAGCAGCTCCTACGGTTCTGGGGGGAGCAACAGCGTCCTGGCGGTAACGCCACGAAGAGATGGGGTGACAGACCATTCGGTCACCCCAAAGGAGAAGTCGAAGAAGAATAAGCAAAAGGGGATTTGGGGGTCCGTTGGAGACCTTCGGATTGGAAATCCATTTGCTCGTTCAGTAATTTTGAAGAGAACCCCCCCTAGTGGGGGTTCAAACAAGACTCCCGCTTCCTCGGAAGATGAGTGCCGGGAGGAGGTAGTGCTCCTGGACGATTCCCCCGAGGAAGAGCAGGGAAAGAGAAAGCGGCGGGAAGAGGCAATTGATGCCCAGCTGCTGGAAAGGACCGTCATACGGATCTTAGACGGTTTGAAGGACCTGGAGGAATTGGTTACCACCAACACCAAGAGGGACATCAAGGACAAGACGTATGAGCTGAGTAGGCTGGCAGCCAAATTAAAGAGGGACAAGGTCCAAACCTTCTTTGGCGAGGTGGCCTCGCTTGCCTTGGCTAGCCAAGGGACGAAAGTCTCGAGGCATTAGCAGCAGGGAAAGCAGCTAACCTCAAGCAGCACACAGACGCCAGTGCAGGAGACTGCGCAGGTAGGCAGCAACAACACTTGTGACTCCTGCACGCATGCGACCAAGAGCACCTGTGAGGCAGGCACTCAGACGGAGGCATGGGTCCGCGGCGGGAAGGCACCGACGGTCGGGAGTCTGGAGGGAGTTAACTCCTACGCCGACTACGAGGCCATCGCGGGCCGCAAGTGGGAGGACTCTGTGTTCACAAATGTGGCAGTCAAAGTAGGTAATCCCTTGACCACATCGGAGGACACGGTCAATTGCGTCCTCGTGGAACCGAAAGACCCCGAGATGAATCTTTCCATCCAGCGGCATTACCGGGACAGGTTTCCCGGTATTGCAAATATGAAAGACGAGGTCGGGGTGCTGGAGCAGCTCACCCGGAAGAGGGGTCCTGGGGGAAGCGTGACCGAAACTCTGCAGAAGGTCGTCAAACTCCACCATGACGGGTCCGAGAAGGCTATATGGGACCGGCTCCAGGCCCTTAAGGAAGACTCCATCAACGACAAGGAGGTAGCCATCCATCACGTGGAGACGCTGTCTGAGGAAAGGCTTAAAAACCTGACTCAGGCGGTTTGCCGCGGGGTGGATGCGAAGGTCACAATCTTCACCACCGCCGCGAAGAGGGCAAAGACGCAGGCCAGCAGCACGGCACCAAAAGAGAAAGGGGCCAGAGAGAGGAACACCTTGGCTCTCTCGATAGAGGTGGGGGACAAGCTCACCTATAAGGACGTCCTGAAAGACGTCCGGGAGGCGGTGAGTGGCAGGCCCGGTTGCGAATGCATCCAGTCCCTGCGGAGCACAAAAGAAGAAAAGCTCCTCATTGTCATGGACAAGAACGAGGACGCCATGGACAAGGTGCGGGAGCTCCTGGAGGCCAAGAGTCTCAAGGTGAGCCAGGTCGGCCCCCGGGCGAGGTCGGAGGTGGTTCACCTGAGAGGCCTCGATGAACTGGCCACCAAGGCAGAGGTCCAGACAGCAATAGAACAGGCAGTTGGGGCAGACCAGTCCATCAAGGTCGGGCCACTGAGGCCGCACCGCCAGAACACACAGGCGGTGACGGTTACGCTGAGCAGGCCGAAGGCCGAGCAGCTCACACTAAAGGGCTACTTGAGGGTGGGACCGGCCTGCTGTCCGGTGGAGAAAAGGCTGGAAGTGAAGAGGTGCCCGAGAAGTTGGGGATACGATCATGCCGCCAACAAGTGTAATGGCCCAGGTAGATCGAAACTCTGTCGGAGTTGCGGGGGAGAGGGGCACCTGAGCAGAGACTGCAAGGAGAAGAAGCCCTCCTGCGTCCTGTGCAAAGAAGATCACGCCTTGGGCTCCGGGAGGTGTAAGGTCTTCAGGACAGCACTTGCGAAAACCCGGAGACAGAGGAACGCAAAGGGCGGCAGGAGGGAACCGTCTTTAAGCAGGGAGGCTATGGAGAGCGATTCCGAATCCTTCCCGCCCTTGGAGCCCTTGGAGGGGGGAAAGCATCAACCCTAAAAAAAAAAAAAAAAAAAAAGGAAATGGAGCTCAGAACGCTGAATTTCCTGCAGACAAACGCCAACAGATGCTGGGGCGCTATGGACCTCCTGCTGGCCACGGTGCAGCAGTGGAACATAGACGTTGCAGTAGTCTGCGAGCCCAACATCAGGTTCTGTAAGAATAAATGGTCGCTCGACACCTGTCAGACGGTGGCGGTGAGAACATTTGGCGCGCGGGTACACCCGACTCGGACGGGCAGAGGGAATGGGTATGTTTGGCTCGAGACGAGCGAGTGCCTGGTCATCGGCGCTTATTTCTCGCCAAACGGGAATGCCCAACACCTGGAAATGCTCCTGCACGAGATAGGAAGAGCGGCCCGGGACGCCAAGGAGCCAGTCGTCTTGGCAGGGGACTTGAATGCAAAGTCTCCTCTTTGGGGTTCTCGGGACGAAAACGAGCGGGGTACAATCGTTGCCGAATGGTTGATGGGCAGCGGGATGTCGATCGCTAACGTGGGGGACAACCCAACCTTAAAAAGAGGCGGCAGTTCCTCCGTGATCGATATCACGCTGGTGTCGCAAGGCACCACCGACAGGCTGATTGGGTGGAGAGTTCGCACGGAAATCGAGAACCTGAGTGACCACCACTACATCACGTTCGGCCTCACCGCACCCGACAGAAGACAGGATCACACGGCTGAACACCGCAGGAGATCCTGGAAGGTCGATGATGAAGCCCTCGAGGCGATGGCAGTAGAGATGGCCAGGGCAAACTTCGGCGGGTCAACGGATGATCCGGGGAGGTGCGTCAGGGAAATCCAGGCGATCCTGAACAGGAACTGCGTGTCACGAAGGCCCAACTCGAAGAGGAGGCCCGTCCACTGGTGGTGTGAAGAGATCGCGACATGCCGGAAAACTTGTCTCCGGGAGAGAAGAAGGTTTACTAGGGCAAGCGGAAGAAGGAACACGGATACCGGGGGCGTTCGCCAAGTGAGAAACAGGTATAAGGTGGCCAAAAAGGCACTAAAGAGGGCAATCCACATAGCTCAGAGAGGAAAGTGGAATGAACTCTTGGAGTCAGTTAATAAGGATCCCTGGGGTATGGCCTACAAAGTCGTCACAGGGAAGCTCCGGGAGAGGGTGGCGAGCCCCGACGCGGCGGAAAGACTCCGGGTTGCTCAGTCTCTGTTCCCGACCCAACCCGCCATTTCGTGGGTCCGGGAGGAGGAGACTGGGGAGGTTCAGCCGTTCTCAGAGGCTGAAATCTTGGCTGCGGCAGACCGGATTAAGATCGGGAAGGCCCCTGGACCAGATGGGATTCCCCCGGTCGTGGTCAGGCTGTTTCTGCGGGTGCAGACGAAGGCCGCGGCGGCTTTAATGAGCGGCCTCCTCCGGAAGGGAGTTTTTCCAGCCGAATGGAAGAAAGCCTCTTTGGTTCTTATCCCTAAGCCAAAGAAGGCGGAAGCCGACGCCCTAACATATAGACCTATATGCCTCCTCGACGTCTTGGGGAAGGTCTACGAGAGGCTAGTCCTCCGTAGACTGGAACATGATCTAGAGGACGGAGAAGGACTCGTCGAGGACCAGTACGGCTTCCGGAAAGGCCGATCCACGGTGGACGTGGTCCACCGGGTCATCCACCTGGCCACCAGGGAGGAGGCAAGAGGCACATACAGACAAGGAAAGCCAGTGAGTGCCCTGATCGCCTTCGACGTACAGAACGCGTTCAACTCTGCGCCATGGCCCAACATCATGTCGGCCCTAGCTCGAAAGGGTATAAGCCCATACATTGTCAACATCGTGAAGAGCTACCTCTCGAACAGGACACTGAAAGTCAGCCCGGGCGTCTACCATGAGGTGACCTGCGGGGTGCCGCAGGGCTCCATTCTGGGGCCTACGCTGTGGAACTGCTTCTACGACAAGATGCTGAGGTGCCGCATCCCACACGTGAAATTGGTGGGTTATGCGGATGATCTCATCGCAGTCATCACGGGAACAAGCAAGACCACTCCGGAAGAGAACGGTAGTCGGGCCCTGGAAGTCATCGTTGGAGAGGCGACGCACATGGGCATAACCATCGCAGCACACAAGACGGTGGCGATCATCGCACGTGGCAGGAGAACGGTCACGGAGGCTACGTTCCGAGCCGGGGGGACGACGATCACCACCAAGGAGATGATGGATTACCTGGGTGTGACCCTGAACAGGAACCTGTCAATGGAGTCTCACGTGGACCGGGCCTCTGGGAAGGCCGCCCGGGCCATGAGGAAACTCATGAGCCTGATGCCCAACAAGAGGGGCCCGGCACAGAGGACTCGACGGATTCTCGCCTCTGCGGTGTACTCCGTCGTATTGTACGCTTGCCCTGTGTGGGAGACCGCGGTCCGACACGCCCGCCATCGAGCTAAGGTCGAGAAAGTGCAGAGGGTGATCAACATCAGGGTCACCCAGGCATACAGAACAGCGTCTTCAAACGCCCTGTGCGTCGTCGCGGGATATCCCCCGGTGGCCCTCATGATCGAGAGCCGCTGTAGGGTGTACCATGAGGGGGCACAGAGGAGAAAGGACATCGAAAGGGAGATCCTGGACCAATGGCAGGAAAGATGGGACCACTCCACGACGGGAAACTGGACAAGGAGACTTATCCCTAACATCCGGAAGTGGCTGGAAAGGAGGGCCGGGGAGACGGAGTACTTCCTGACCCAGTTCCTGATCGGCCACGGAAACTTCCAGACCTATCTCGTTCGGATAGGAAAGGAGGACGACGTCTCCTGCAGACACTGCGGGGGAGTGAACGACCCCGGGCATGCGGTACTTGAGTGCCCCCGGTGGGAAGACCTACGGAAGGAGACTGAGAGGGCCGTAGGCAAGAGCTTAACACCCGACTCAGTTGTCGCATTGATGACTGAGTCAGAAGAGGGTTGGAGGAGCATCCACTCCCTCGTCAGAACCGTCTTGTCGGAGAAAGAAGAGGCAGATCGTCAGAACCAAAACGGAAGACGAAACCCTTAAGAAAAAGACCAAGAAGGCCCAGCGCGACGCCGAAAGGGCTAGCGCGTGGAGGGCCAGAAAAAAGGAGAAAGAAGAGCAGGCGGCTGGTCCTTCAACCAGTGACATGTCCTCGACCACCTGGACGAGGAGGCTGTGGGTCAGGGGATCGACACTCTTCAAGAAGATTGATTGATTGATTAATGGGGCTTAACGTCTCATATTTATGCAACGATGGCTAATCGAGACGATGAGCGGGTGATAATGAAGATGAGAAAGATGATAATGAAGAATAAAGCCACCTCCGAATCAGATCCATTGTACGTCGCGTGAGTCGTCATACGGGAGTCCAGCAAGGGAGGGCAGGGCCAAGTGGGAGGAGAAATATTCAATGGGACAGTGGGGGGGAAAGGGGATTGGGGTGTGGACTGCACTTCGTCTGACTTCTCCTCCTCGACCAGTCCGGCTTGGGTGGCCCTACCAGAAGCATACGCTTCCGCCGGCATAGCTCTCGGAATCAACAAAGCACGCAAACCTGCCCACCACGATAAGGTGGCAGTCCCTGGGCAGGATTCAAGAAGAAGAAAGCCAAAGAAGATCAAGGCACATCCCCGGAAGACCAAGCCTCGGAAGAGGAGAAGGCCCCTGCTCTGGACCCGGCAACAACTTACAAGGGACTGGAGGAGTCCTGCAGATTGGCCCGCATCGAGGAGGTGGGCAACTTGACGACGGCCCTGCGCCACCTGGTTAGGCTCAGGCACAACAAAGGGGACACAATATGCTTCCCGGTGCCAGAGGCGGTTGACAGGATGCAGCTACGTTGTGCGAACCTGCCAACCGATCCTAAAGAACTTCTGACACTGGTGGAAAAAGCCTTCAAGCGTAGAGGGGAGACGCTGGACCTAGACTCCGTCTACAGAGACTTCGTGAGGGCGCACGGCCGTCTTGCGATGGATGCCGCACAATCATTCCCTGCATGTTACTACCAGACCCGGCGCCCTTGATAGGGCACCGGTACTGTTTTAGACCGCCCCGCCTTTGAAGTAATGTCTAAACGACGGTTCCGAAGGCGGGGTACGACCAGATGGAGTTTAGTGGGTATTTCGGTATCCGATGAGTCCCACACTACTGCTTGACAGTGCTCGTAAATGAGTTCTCCATCTATAAAAAAAAAAAAAAGGTACCTCGCACATGGCACTTCCATGCAAAACATCATGTGGGAGTACTGTCTAGGCAAGAGCACAATCTCTTGCATAGTAAGAGAAACGTGCAATGCCATCTGGACAGTACTCCACAACGATTACTTGCCAGGACTCAACAAGGAGAAATGGACAACGATCGCTAGGGAGTTTTATGAAAAATGGAACATGCCAAATTGTTCGGGGGCAATCGATGGTAAGCACATCACCATTCAATGTCCCCAACGAGGAGGTACCAAGTTTTTCAATTATAAGAAGACCCACAGCATAATTCTTATGGCAGCTTGCGATGCCTATTGTCGTTTAAACACTCACGTAGGCTTTCGCGGCCCGAGTCAATCACTAAACTTGGCTTTCGGGTATAGCCGCATCGATTGTTGCTTAAAAGCTGACGTTTCGGGCAGGTTACACTACCCATCTTCAGAGCTAAGACCTGAAGAAGTCACAGAATGAAACCTACTCGGTCCAGCTTCACTCCGTGACTGCAACAAACCCTATTGTTTCCCGCGTATCGTTCTCCTCCGTGAGCAACCCCGCGCCTGTTCTACCGGTTCGACTCCGTCGTTATCTTCTGACGTCATCTCAGATAGCGTTCGCCGTGTTTCCCGCGCGTTGTTGATGCGATGTATAGTAGGTCTCCAAATGCGGCTCAACTTCAGTCCATCGTCCCGATTGAAGTTATTTGGGTGCTTTTCAATTTCAATTGCTTCCCGGACCAGACGGGACCGATAATGCGTTGCTACAGCTAAAGCTCTTGTTTCTTCGAAATTAATGCGATGCCCTTCGTTGAAGCTATGTTCTGCTATTGCCGACTTATCTATGTGGCCCAGTTTGTGTGGCTAATGTGTTCTTTCAATCTCGTTGAGATTGAACGCCCTGTCTGGCCTATGTACACTTTATCGCACGCGCCACACGGGATCTGGTACACACCCGACGTGTTCAGAGGCGGAAGTTTATCTTTGGCTTGAATGAGCATAGTTGATATCTTCGTAACAACCTCCCAATACCGTCTATTACATTTTCCACATAGGGTAAGTATTGTCGTTTTACCATGGTCGACATAGGAGGCTATGGATCTCAAGGAGACCTCGCGATATTCCGAGCGTCGGACTTTGGGCAAGCGATCATCAACGAAGAACTGGATGTGCCCGACGATGCTAACCTTCCGTACACAGGCCAAGAAACTCCCCATTACTTTGTTGCCGACGAAGCCTTTCCTATCCGCCGTAATATTATGCGTCCTTATTCTAGTAGGCTTCTCAACGAGTCTAAGAGAATATTTAACTATAGGCTTTCCCGTGCTAGGAGGACCATAGAAAATTCGTTCCGGATCCCCAGTTGATAAGATTGATATTTGGGCTTAACGATTGATTGATTAATGGGGCTTAACGTCTCATATTTTTGCAACGAGGCAAATCGAGACAATGAGTGAATGATATATGAAGATGAAATATGGGGCTGTTTGGAGGAAAGGGGCAAGTAGGAGGGAGCGTGAGGAAAGGGGAAAGGGGAGGAAAGGGGATTGGGGTGTGGACTGCACTTCGTCTGACTTCTCCTCCTCGACCAGTCCGGCTTGGGTGGCCCTACCAGAAGCATACGCTTCTACCGGCATAGCTCTCGGGATCAACAAAGCACGCAAACCTGCCCACCAGGATAAGGTAGCAGTCCCTGGGCAGGGTGGTAGGAGAAATATTCAGTGGGACAGTGGGGGGGGGGAAAGGGACAGGGTCTCTTTTTGTCGCCTCTTACGACTAGCAGAGTCACTCTGGGCCTACTCTACCCCGGACCCAGACGGGTCAAATACACTGGTTGTGACTGATCAATCCTACTTTGACAGGAAAGATACATAGGGTGCGTCTCAAATCGATGATGATGATATTTGGGCTTAACGTCTCATATTTTTGCAACGAGGCTAATCGAGACAATGAGTGGGTGATATCTGACCTGCTACCAACTAGCCTGCTACCAACTAGCATGCTAGCCTACTCACCACTAGCCTGCTATCACATTTGGACATGTGTACTTTATCGGCGACTTATCATGGCCGCCCACTGTCTGCCTTATACCTCCGTCATGACTCCCACCCCCTGCGTAGCTATCAGCTGTTTTAACCACGTGCTCAGCTGTCAGCTGTCAATTTTTGTAACTTCTTGCTAGACGGTAAAGACAAACTGCTTGTGGTTCTCGATCATGGATGAAGAATGGCTAATACTGTTTGGCACGCTACTGTTACAAATGTGGCAAGCCAAAAGTCAAAGACGAAGGAATGTGGCTATTTTATTAGCAAGAAGAGATTAGATTAATGGGGCTTAACGTCTCATATTTATGCAACGATGGCTAATCGAGACGGTGAGCGGGTGATAACGAAGATGAGAAAGATGATAATGAAGAATAAAGCCACATCCGAATCAGACCCATTGTACGTCGCGGGGGTCGTCATACGGGAGTCCAGCAAGGGAGGGCAGGGTCAAGTGGGAGGAGAAATATTCAATGGGACAGTGGGGAGGAAAGGGGATTAGGGTGTGGACTGCACTTCGTCTGACTTCTCCTCCTCGACCAGTCCGGCTTGGGTGGCCCTACCAGAAGCATACGCTTCCGCCGGCATAGCTCTCGGGATCAACAAAGCACGCAAACCTGCCCACCACGATAAGGTGGCAGTCCCTGGGCAGGAGCAAGAAGAGAATTGGTAAGTAATAATGTTCAGTTGCCTTCTCTAGGTCAATTTTCCCCAATTCCTACATGAATGTGTATTGACAAAAAGAGCACAGTCATCTAAATGTCAAATCTACATTATATAGACCAAAAAATGTAATGGAATGTAAGTGAGAACGTAAGCCTAAAAATATGTTTTCATGTTGCAGGTACGACGACGTGGGTCGTATTGCCGGTTAACTTCCATAAATCGTGTTGTGTTGGGAATTATGAATGGCTCTGATACTTTGACCAGAGCTCATCTTCGGATCTCCTCAGATTTGCTTCGTCTGTTGTGGGAAAAATTACCTGTGAAATCGAAGGGTTGGTCAACCCAGTTCGAGGCAATAGTTTTCCTATATTGGTTGGGTTGTGGGACATGCTTTCGAATAATAGGCTGCGTATTCGACATTCCTAGGGCTACCGCTCATCGAATAGTGCGACGAGTGTTAAATCACTTTCAAATGCTTGTCCACGACTTCATTCATGTTCCCACAGAACTCGAGTTGGAGGCCGTTCGACAGGGATTCATGGACTTGTGTCGCAGCCCTGTTTTTCGTCAGGTAGCAGGGGCAATAGATGGATGCCAGATTAGAACCATGGTGCCCCAAATGTTACACGATCAATACATAAACAAGATTTAATTTAATTTAATTTAATAATGGGGCTTAACGTCTCATATTTATGCAACTATGGCTAATCGAGACGTTGAGCGGGTGATAATGAAGATGAGAAAGATGATGATGAAGAAAAAGACACATCCGAATCAGATCCATTGTACGTCGCGTGGGTCGTCATATGGGAGTCCAGCAAGGGAGGGCAGGGCCAAGTGGGAGGAGAAATATTCAGTGGGACAGTGGGGGGGAAAGGGACATGGTCTCCTTCTGTCGCCTCTTACGACTAGCAGAGTCACTCTGGGCCTATTCTACCCCGGGCCGAGACGGGTCTCCTTTCGTCGCCTCTTACGACTAGCAGAGTCACTCTGGGCCTATTCTTCCCCGGGCCCAGACAGGCTACATAAGCCAGAAGTTGTTTTATTCAATACTCTTGCAGGGTGTGTGTGTGACCACACCGGTATATTTATTGATATCTTTGTTGGTTTACCGGAGTCGGTACATGACATGAGGGCGCTAAGGCTGAGCCATATGTACCGCCGTGGTACATTTTCACCAAGGGGGTGGTTTTTGATAGGTGACAAGGGATACGCTTGCCTAAGGGATCCTATAGCGCTAATCCCCCCTTTTAAAGCGCCCTTAACACCTGCTCAACTTAATTTTAATTACCACTTGAGTCGTGGACGTTGCCTTATAGAAAGAGTTTTTGGGCAAATGGAAATACGATGGCGTTTTTTTTTTATTTATCACTTACGTGGAGATGTATATAAAAGAAAGAAATGTTGGTTTGCACAAATGAAAATCAGAACAATGGTCCAGAGGCAATGAATGTCCAAAACTTCCAGAGGACATGAATATTGAAGGGGGCATGATGGTTCCAAATAACGATGGTATGGAATAACTTTCTAGCAGTTAATAAAATGTTATAGGTTAAAAGGAAGCTTTTTATATTGGCTACTTAGACAATAGGAATGGCTGAACAGGCCATCTTTGGCATAAGAAGTACAAAAATATGTATGTAGTAACTAATATAGTACTGTAAATAGCAGTCCCTAACGAACATTAAATAAAACTATGTATTTTCTATCAAAAAATATTTAACAAGAACATGACTCATATTCAACAGACGATCTACAATCTTCACCGGGAAGTCCACAGTACACGGAAGAAGAGTATCTCATGGATACTGGTAGTGATACAGAGAGTACGTTTATTATGGAAAGAAAAAGTTGAAAAACAGTGTTGCTTCCAGCAACGTTGAGAAGGACTTAAGTGGAATCAACACAGTATGCACTTTTATTACCAGCTATGCTATCTCCAGCTCAGCCACCTCCAGCTGAACACCACAGATACAGCAACGAAGAAGACTATATTATTATTTTCATTATTATAATAATTATTATTTAATTATTTGTGGTTTAAAGCCACAAAACATCTGGGTTATCAGTGTCTATTTTTCCTATTTAAATCTTGTTTGTAAGGTTAATTGATTTAAGGAACTTCAAAACGTTGTCGGTTGCGTCAGTTTTATCTGACAAGTTTTCTATTAGTGTGTAGTTTATCTTACATCTTTGTCGTTAACAAATAGATAATCAAGGGCAAAAGGTACGCATAAGGTTCAGCGTGGGTTCACCCCATCTGATGAATATGTGGAGAAAGTTGTGGTAAATCATTCGTCAAGAGTTCTTACTCAGGCTGAGAAGGTGGTGTTATCTAGGGGTATGGGTTTTGCTGTTACACCGAAGCAGGTGAATAAGTTCGATGTGGCCTGTGTTGTCGAGTCTTGCATGTGCTTGGTAGGTGAAGGAGAGAGGGATAGTGTTAGGGCTAAGGTAAAAGACACTTTAAAACAACATGTAGATGTAAAGTCAAATTTAACTAGCCTAGAACGGTCTATTCTTAAAGATCTTAAAGGAGATGAATCCATCATTATTCTTCCGGCTAACAAAGGTAGAAGCATGGTGTTACTGGATAAAGAATGTTACGTCTCTAAAATGCAAGATTTGCTCACTACGGATCAATATAAGACTCTTAAGAAAGCAAGACCCTACTAATGCTTAATGGCTACCTATTAGAACCATGGATGATGATACCAGTAATGAACCCACCTCCTGAATCTGCAGCAGAGAGGTATAACGAAGCTCACATTCGGACACGGAACGTTATTGAACGGGTTAATGCTGCATGTCAACCATTCAAAATGTGGTGTAAAGAAATCACACGTAAAAGCTCTGAAATGGTTGAGCACGTGGAAGGCGACCGAGACAACTTGCAGTACCTTCCTGAAAAAAGCTAAAAAGTTGTCTCGTATGTTCTATCGGCTCTAGTTGGGTTTGGTGTTTTGTATTAATTTTTTGTGGTAAGGTAACGTAGAGAAGCTTATTTCGTTTCCCAAAACATTGTTTTGATGTAAGAAAAGCGGGTTTTATTCACGTAAAAAGATTGATTGATTAATGGGGCTTAACGTCTCATATTTATGCAACGATGGCTAATCGAGACGATGAGCGGGTGATAATGAAGATGAGAAAGATGATAATGAAGAATAAAGCCACATCCGAATCAGATCCATTGTACGTCGCGTGAGTCGTCATACGGGAGTCCAGCAAGGGAGGGCAGGGCCAAGTGGGAGGAAAAATATTCAATGGGACAGTGGGGGGAAAAGGGGATTGGGGTGTGGACTGCACTTCGTCTGACTTCTCCTCCTCGACCAGTCCGGCTTGGGTGGCCCTACCAGAAGCATACGCTTCCGCCGGCATAGCTCTCGGGATCAACAAAGCACGCAAACCTGCCCAGCACGATAAGGTGGCAGTCCCTGGGCAGGCGCAAAGATTTGAAAAATCTATCAAGGCCAGGGTATTGAAAAATTGTTTTTTCTGTAGGATGGTTAAAACCAGCAGCTTCTAGCACAAACAATGCCCCTGGGAACCCCCCTCCCCCTTCAATCTCAAAACCCCCGTTATAAAAAGCAACCAACGTCTAAATCTTTGTTCGATACCCCGATTACGCTAGATACTGTACCCAAATCTTTTACTTCTATTGAAACCCAGCCACGATTTTTTATTATTCAACTTCCCCAAATTCAACTCACTAATTGTTATATTTTCTGGGTTCTATTCAGTTGTCGTCTACTAGCTACTGGAAGTTTCCAGAGTGTAATCGGCCAAATTCACTACCACATGATACATCAGCCCACCGTGAGCCGGACATTGCACAGGTTTTGTAATGCCTTAAGCACAAGAATGCCACATCACATCAGATTTACAACCACACAAAAGGAAATAGTGGATGTGAAAGTGGCATTCAACTCTGCAAATAACTTCCCTGGAGTTATCGGGTGTATTGATGGTACACATATACCGATCAAGAAGCCATCTCGGGCTGATGCTTTCAATTTTATGATTGATTGATATTTGGGCTTAACGTCTCATATTTTTGCAACGAGGCTAATCGAGACAATGAGTGGGTGATATATGAAGATGAACAAGGGGGTGTTTGGATGTATAGAAAGTCCTATTATTCATTGAATGTTCAGGGGGTGAGTATTTTAGAGATTATTTTTATGTATCAATACAAAAAAATTCAAATTAGAGGCATAGGTGGACCTATGGTTGTCTACACCTACATTTCCATAAATTTCTCACAACGTTTTTTCCTATGTTCTACCTTCTTCTTTTGTCTCATTAGATCATTAGTCTCATTAGATCATAAAAATAAACACGTACATCCCTAATAATTTTGTCTCAAAACAAACCTTCCCCCCGCTCTGTAATTATCTCCTTATGTTATCTTATGCCCACATTGACATATTCATGTCAAAAAAATTCAGCATAATTATTTATTTTATTGAATGTAATTGTAGGCCTAACTTAAAAAGTAAATGTAAAAAGGTGTAAATGCCAAATGTAATGTTGTGTTGTTAAGGTCATGTGCGAATAATAGCATATTGTTTTGTTTTTTTTTCCAATTACAACAGTATTTTGAGAAGTTCCTTAAGTATATTCCACTAAAACATTTTTCATTAGGCTATAATATTTATTTGATGGGTTATAAGTAACTGACATAATCAATGCATCATATTCCTATTTACATTCTATTGAATTGTAGTATTTTCTTATTACCTTAGTTTGGGAGTGTTATGCTCAGTTACAAAACATTTACCCTAAATTTGTCCGTCTCCGAGGTCGCCTCAAAGGCTGTAGCTTTCGTACTCTCCGGCACACATATTCAGCTTTTATAAGACCACTTTTCGAGTACGCGGCACCAGCTCTCTAGCCAGTCCTGGGGCCAGCTTCATTGGGGTACCTCTCACTTAAAAGACGAATACTCCGACGCAACAGTGTGATGCCTAAATTAATCAATAAAGTTCGGCCTCAATCTTCCCGTCTTTCTTGCCGGGAAGAGGTTGTGTTGGCACGGGTTCGCATTGGCCACACTCGTTTGACTCATGGCTACCTCCTCACTAGAGAAAAAGTTGTCCCAAAATGTGACACTTGTGACGTTACTCTGACTGTACGTCACATATTGTCAGAATGTACCAAACATGATGTGTTGAAAACACAACTAAAGCTTTCCCCGTTGAATAAAGAACTTTTGTATACGAGAATTGTGATAAACTTTTAAAATTTCTTGTCCGCACACAGTTTTTCCAACAATTTTAAAAAATACATTACAACCAATAATAAATATAAAATAACTTACATATAATTCATATAAAATTAAAACATAATTACTTCTTTCATGGTAACGTTATTATTTAGCTTCCAAAACACCATCTTGGGGGCGCAAAATAACTTAAATTTAATACATATAAAATTAAAACATAATTACTACCTTCATGGTTACGTTATTATTTAGCTTCCAAAACACCATCTTGGGGGCGCAAAGTTACCCAACTGGTTGAAGCGCCCTTAAACCCAATAAATTCAAATTCAAATTCCGACGCATCGCTCGACTTCACCCATGGACGGAGAGCGAGCTAGTCTACGAGGCAACCGACATCGTTCGACTTGACCAGCGCCTGCAGCGTTGCTGCGAAAAATATGGAACTCGAGTGGTCCACAACGGTCGCACTGATATTATAAACTTGCTGTCCACACCTCGTACCCCTTTGACAAAACCGAAGTACAAATACCCTGTCCCGCGTCTACAAATTCCTACCTAATTCAAGTTCTCACCTTGAATTCATTTCTGTACCATTTTTTTCTTTACATTTTCATTTGTTACGAAGCTCGTATGTCTATCGACACTTTTCAATTCTTTTAATTTATTCAGGTAATTTTGTATCAAGGTGTCTTTTAATTTGTTTGTTATAATATCTGTACCAGGCTAAAGAGGACAATGTGCCCTGCAATGGCCTTAATTTCAATTAATAAAAAAAAAAAAAAAATACCCTAGATTGGTTATCACATCACCATATCACCATCCACCAACATAACAATACATCACCAATACGTTACTTGGATACTGTACAAGAAAAAAGAGAATACATTGATTTAAAACAAAGATTGCTCAACCCATCATTTACTTTCACCGATATTATATGTAAGCAATATAATGTCACTCATTAATCATGAAGGACCTACTCTAAGATGAAGTTAGCATACAAGAAATGCGTAGAATAAGCTTACACTTTGTGAATTATATCTCTATTATTTGTATGAGGTAGACCTAGGTTTATTGTCTGTATTTTAAAAGAAGTACCAATAATGAAAACAATATTTGTTAATTTCCTTTGATATGTTTATAATTTATTTTTATGAACTGATTGTACAAGTCAATCACTTGTGCCTCAAGTGTTTACCTTTTAACGAAGGAGACAAGTTTTTCCTAATTCTGTTAGGATGCAGTAGGCTACTAGTATTTGTTTGTTCGTAAATTTCTTGATTTATTTTTAATGGATCTCTGTAGGCTTATCTTGTACTCCTTGCATTTCCCAAAATTATCTTAAGGATTGATATTTGGGCTTAACGTCTTATATTTTTGCAACTTGGCTAATCAAGACGATGAGTGGGTGATTATAAAGATGGAATTGGGGGCTCTTTGGAGGAAAAGGGCAAGCAGGAGGGCGCGTGAGGAAAGGGGAACACCACCAGGACGCGGCGGTCGGTATGGTTACCATCATGCCGTCAACCACAATCAACTCGCTGCGGTACTTTGCCCAGAACTGCCATGACGCGATGACGGTGATGCTCAAGATTGATTGATTGATTGATGGGGCTTAACGTCTCATATTTATGCAACGATGGCTAATCGAGACGATGAGCGGGTGATAATGAAGATGAGAAAGATGATAATGATACAACCACACTGTATGATTTACCACCAGGACTTGCCAGGTCAGTACAGCTAAAGAACGCAGCCCGCAGACTCTGGCAGAGGCACAGAACTCCTGACTTCCACAACATCTACAACAAAATGTGCGCAACGCTTAGACTGGAGATAAATGAACATCGAGCCGCACTGTGGGAATCTACCACAGCCCCGCTAACACAAACAGCACCCAAGTTATGGGGCTAGCAAAAGCGCTACAGCGGAAGCCCACCTTTGACCACCCCCTCATCACCCCGAATGGACGAGTACATACCCCGCACGCAAGAGCTGAAGCACTAGCAGATGCACTCCAGGCCCAGTTTGTACCAAACCCACCAATAGCGGACACCACACGACTACTACGCGAACTCACCACCTGCCAGACGAACCACCCTCCCGCGGGAACCCTCGGTACTGAGGACAAATGCACCATCCGCGAGCTGGCACTGATAGTGTCAAAGCTGCCACGGAACAAAGCCCCAGGACATGACAGCATTGACATGACTGCAGTTCGTGAGCTACCAGTGCAGGCCGTCGAGCTCCTCGTCTCCATATTCAATGCGGCACTGATGTTACAACACTTTCCCACCCTTTGGAAACATGCCAAGGTAATCACGTTCAGAAAGCCAGGAACACCACCAACCGACCCAGCAAACTACCGTCCGATAAGCTTGCTAAGCACGCTCGCCAAGCTGTACGAGAGAGTAATCCTAGCCAGACTCCACAAAATTATGACAACAACTCAAGTTCACCCCGACTGCCAGTATGGCTTCAGGGAAAACCACTCCACCGTCCATGCGCTCACTCGAATAACTGATTACATCACAGACGGATTCAATACCAGCAAGGTTACCACAGCGATATTTCTGGACGTGGCGAAAGCCTTCGACCGCGTCTGGCACGAGGGCCTTCTGATTAAAATGTACAGGCTAGGCATGCCTCCATACCTCATTGGCACAATACAATCTTACCTCTCGGAACGCACATTCAGTGTACAGGTCACAGGAGCTACATCCACTACTCGCCCAATACAGGCAGGGGTGCCCCAAGGATCGGTACTTGGCCCCTCCCTGTATGGAATCTACACCCACGACATTCCGCTACCAACACCAACGGAGCAGGTAATGACTAGCATCTTCGCTGACGATTTTACTGCAATGGCGCAAGGTGGCCTGGCACGAGGGCCTTCTGATTAAAATGTACAGGCTAGGCATGCCTCCATACCTCATTGGCACAATACAATCTTACCTCTCGGAACGCACATTCAGTGTACAGGTCACAGGAGCTACATCCACTACTCGCCCAATACAGGCAGGGGTGCCCCAAGGATCGGTACTTGGCCCCTCCCTGTATGGAATCTACACCCACGACATTCCGCTACCAACACCAACGGAGCAGGTAATGACTAGCATCTTCGCTGACGATTTTACTGCAATGGCGCAAGGTGGCCACCCTGCTCGCGCACTACGACGCCTCACCCAATATGTAAACAGAGTCGTCCCGTGGTACCACCAATGGCGAATCACACTCAACGCGGAACAGACCACAGCAACGATCTTCACGAGACGGCCTCGGCTCAAACACGCTAATCCTTTTCTTCTAAAGCGGAAACAAGAACCACCACTCACCATAGATGGCAAGCCGGTCACCTGGAGCAAAACCAGCACTTGCCTGGGTGTCATACTAGACAGCCGACTCACTTGGAGCAAGCATGTAAAGGAAGCAGCTACTAAGACCAAAGCCAAACTGGCAAGTCTGTCACCACTACTCCGAGCAAGAGGCATGTCGCAACGCACTAAAATAATACTTTATAAATCTCTACTAAGATCAACTTACACATATGCGGCCCCGGTGTGGGCCGGTGCATTTAAAACACCGCTACTCAGCCTTCAAACAATCCAGAATCGGGCACTTAAGATGACAACCGGTGCACACCGGTACATGCCCACCACCGAACTCCACGAGGCCCTGGGGATACGAAAAGTCACCCCTTATCTCCGGCAACTTGCTGAAAAGTTTTTTACAAAAGCACAACAATCTCAAATACCATACATTAAAAAACTAGCGGAAATAGCGGCTCTCCCAGAAGACCGATATAACAGACCCATCGCCTCACTAGGAGTGGCATACTGCTGTAGCCCGGCTAAACGACCGAGGCGCAGCTAACCCCTCCCCCTGCCCCCTGAAAACCCTCATATTAACCACTAACATAACAACAAATCCAGCTGCCTAGCAGCCTCCTTTCTCAAATCAAAATCGACCATACCCACAATCATCCTTAAGTTATGACCCCCCATAGGAGTCGGCACTTATACTACCACATGTCTGTACTCCATCAGCAGACATCCCAGACAACGACGACATCATGGACCAGTGGTGTCTACCTTCAAGTGCGTGTGCATGTGTGGTGTGTTGTGTACTACCACACTTCTATTAATAGTATCGCGGGTGCATCTTGTGCGTGTGTTGACGACACGCACACGCACGTGTGTCGTCCGCCATGAACGGTGTCATTAGGACCCCCCGGCGATTGTACGAGGACACTTCAGGCGTTTGAACACTTCCCACTTCACTCATTCAGTCTCGGGACGCCGACGAAGTGAGAAGGGCCAGGAGTGCTTGCAAGTATACCTCCTGAGGCGAAGAAGAGAAATTGGTGCTTGTGCGTGAGGTACAGCTACGAAGTGCCACTATGAATGGAGAGTTCTGTGCTACTCTGACAAAGGCACACAAGGACCGTGCGTGGGAAATGGTTGGCAGAATCCGTCAATGCTGTAGCCCCAATATCGCGATCCATCAAGGCGGTAAGTAGATCATACCCTGGATGAGCCCGCCACCAACAACTTAGATGGGGACGGACGGGGACCGAAGCCAACCACTATTTTTAGTTGAAATATCGATATTATTTTTCTCCTATGCCTTTTCAAGTTATTTTATATTTACCCACGCTTCTTTTTTTCATTAGTTTTCTTGTTTTCTGTAAAGAGAGGAATCCTGCAGCAATCCTGATAAAGCTAATAAGTTTCCTTAAATAATACAGGGTATTTAAAATGAGGACTGGTAGGTGTAGGCTACACCTAATGAGACTTACAAAGTGACAGCAAAGGTTTGTACATATTGCTCCAATAACAAGACTGTGTATGGGTGTTATTTTAAACTATATATAAAATCCCTATCATATTTGTGCATCTTTGGCTAATCGAGACGGTGAGTAGGTGATATACGAGGATACTTCTACAAAGGCAGCTTTACATCAGAGTATCCAACGGGGTCATCATCATTCCTGGATCTGAACAACGGTAATGTTGCAACCCTGAACGCTGAACGATCCAAATTGGAAATTTATTTTAAGTATATCAAAATACATTTAACATAATACATTTGTATGATGAAATACATTTTATAAAACATATTATAAAAGATTTTTTTATCATGTGGGTATGTATGGTATTTTATTTTGCAGGTTGAGATTGATTGATTGATTCATCTTTATCGGTCCTTTACGACAAAAAAACTAATGAATAAACCCATACGAATTAATCACCCCCCTTTTAAAATTGCTAATAATGCTCTAGATATAAAATACACACCTTGTGGAACACCACAGAGAGTCCGGGCATTTATAGCAACTATCTACTAGTAAACCTCTTGGATTTGCCAACCTTGATCAAGACCAACTATAAGGGGGGCAAAAGTAAGACTGCTGCTGGTCCAGACGACAGCCAACGCCCAGGCCTGGAGGAAAAAACTATAAAAGCTATCTACAGTAAGTCCTACATGATTGTGCAATGCAATAGCAGTGCTCCAGATTTTAGGCTATGCACACATCCAAAACTCTTTTAAATTTTTCCCAACTGATTGCTTGGGATGCATGACCAAGAAAATATTGACTTAGGTATTGGTCAAAGACAGTTGAAATATTGCAACCAACTAACCAACCAACCAACTGGAACTCTTGCCAACTTTAACGTCAACAAACTTTACCATTTCTTCAATCATGAAACAGATAAGAGTCAGATATTCCCAAAACAAATGTCGTGTTGTCGTTTTTCATTTTATTTTTTGGTTTCTGGGACCATCCTTACCTACATTGAAAATATAGATAATCCTAACTGTTTTGTGCCAATACTAGAAAAGTATAAACATTATTAGGGATGTGTGATGTTCTACGTGCTACAACGCATTGTGATTTTGTGTTTCAGAAGCAGCTTTGGTCAAATTCCCCGTCATGCGGAAAGGTCAATTCGGAGGAATTGTTAACAACAAATTGTCGTCCCTCCGATACAAGAAAAAAAAATGTTCTGTAACTGCAGTTTAAAATGGTTAAGAGCAAAGGTTACCTACGTCAAAAACTCTAGAAAATTTTAATTTTTCAATTATATATAAAGATTGAAACAAAAACTCGAAAATCTGAGTAAGCATAGCACTGTGGTTTGGTTAGTCGTACTGACTGACTGATAAATGTATCTAACATTATAATCAGTATGACTGACGGTCCACATGTAACTGTTCCCCCCCCCCCCCCCCAACGCCACCCTTTTTATAAATGTACCCATTTTACACACGCATTCGTTTGTGCTACGTTTGTGCCAGATTGTGCCGTAAAAAGTTTCGTTATTGATTGATTGATATTTGGGCTTAACGTCTCATATTTTTGCAACGAGGCTAATCGAGACAATGAGTGGGTGATATATGAAGATGAAATAGGGGGCTGTTTGGAGGAAAGGGGTCAATAGGAGTGCGGGGTGGAAAGGGGAAGGGGGAGGAAAGGGGATTGGGGTGTGGACTGCACTTCGTCTGACTTCTCCTCCTCGACCAGTCCGGCTAGGGTGGCCCTACCAGAAGCATACGCTTCCGCCGGCATAGCTCTCGGGATCAACAAAGCACGCAAAAATGCCCACCACGATAAGGTAGCAGTCCATTTATTGCTACCCCTGAAGAACCTTTAATAAAGGGGTCCAATAAGAGGGCTAACTACATGCGAGCCCCCCCTTTTTTTTAGAATCAACTCGAAAATGGTGTCAATCGTTTGTGCTACGTTTGTGCCGTTAAAAGTTTCGTTTGTTTCGTCCCTCAAAGAACCCAAAAGAGTGGTCAAAAACACGGGACTATGTAGCTGACCTCCCCTTTTTGTAAATATCCACATTTTACAATCACAATCGTTTGTGCTGGATTGTGCCGCAAAAACTTTCGTTTGTGCTGCCTTTTTGGTAGCTCTAATCTAGGGATACCCAAGATAGACCATGCAGCTGGCCCCATTTTTAATTTGAAGGTTTTACTATTGTAGTTTGCTCTTCGAGTTTATTTCAGTAATTGTAAATACAAAACATTTTTATTTAAACTTCAAGATAAGACAATTTTTATAGCGTCAGTGAAAAGCTTAACCATGTGAAACATGGTCCAACTCCAGTCGCAGAAATACTATTTCTGCACTTTGCTCTTAGTTGAAATTGTGAACTATCAAGTATATTCTGAATTATCAATGAGTATTAAATTAACCATATGGAAGTCAACAATAAGGCGTATTTTGTAATTAGCGTAAAATCCCTGCCACCCTTTTCTTCCTAGCGTGCACACGTAGGTTATGAAGATTGAAGAGAATTCAATGGGTCATACCGCAACCACGAACCATCATCAACGTCCGTTCTATGGTATGTTCTAAATTACTTTATTACTTTTTAATCTATTTCTTATCTGGTAGGCGTCATGTACGTGTTAAATGGTACACGCACTATTCGTGTGTAGAGAGAAAGCCTCGACACAACTTGCAATACAGAGGGAGGTACATTCGGCGGAGAGATTTACCCCGCCGATTGGCAGTATCTCGCGCCCAGATAGCTCGCCATAGAAAAGTGTTCCACCGATATGATTCGCATTTGCGGACCATTGAAGTTAGATGCACATAGTATGCAGCCGAAATGGCATGAGCATTCAGACCTGAGTGGACCTTCAGACCTTGAGTGGAGACCAAGATGGCTGCAGGTAGTAACTCGTATTCAAGAAGCTCAGTTATATTTAATTCAAAAACATGCAAAAAGTGTTCCGTGTGCTATAAAACAAGTGGTAATGGGTTTCAGTGTTCACGATGCACAAATTGGGTACATAATAAATGTGCACACTCGCAAGGTAGGCCTAGTAACTTTTGCCGTGTTTGCGTACGGCAGCCTAGTGATGAAGCTCAGCCAAGGCCTGGGCCTAATAGGCCTATCCTCAAGCCCACTCTAGGAAACGAGACCTCAATTCTACCTGTCGTAGATTCAAGAATTAAAAGTTATAACGAATGCAAATGCGAACAAAAAATCGGTGAGCTAGTATTTCAAGTTGAATCAATGCAAAGGGAAATTGAGAATCTAAAAGTAAGGTTAAGTAAGGACATGCCCGGCAGTGACGTTAGCGTAACCACCGCCATAGAAACAACGCAGCAGCGAAGAAGCGCGAATGAAGTACAAAGGACAGAGTTCGTGAACATTTCCAAAGATAGCGCCAGCACCACGACTATCGCACAGGATCGGAAACCAACTGATAATGAATACTCCGCGAGCGACCCTGTTCATAACATAACAATCATGGCTGATAGTCACGGGAGATTCTTGGCATCGTTGATAAGTGATAAACTTAAGTCTACGTGTGGACAAAGGGGCAGATATAAAGTAAACTCGATGGTTAAACCTGGAGCGGGAGCCATAGCTGTCACGGAGGGACTTGCACAAGCATTGGATGGATCAAGTGTAAACGACACGCTGATTATCATTGCAGGAGCGAATCACATCGAAGACAATTCAAATAACATTAAGAATGCCCTCTTACCCCTATGTCTAACCCAGTACTCTTCTAGACCCAAGGTGATAGTATGTGAAATTCTACCGAGATTCGATCATCCAAATGTAAATGACCGGAAGCAAGTGAACGATAGAATTTCAAAGGTTAACTCTAGAATTCACACACTACTAGACAATGTGTTAGGGGTAGAAGTGTTACCTATGCAGAATCCAGGTAGGGAACACTTCACCAAGAATGGGCTACACCTTAATCTAAAGGGTAAACCAGTTCTATCAATTTTAATATCTAGAAAGATCAGTGAAGAAGGCATTGACCTACAAGAGAGGAATGGCTCACAGCCACTGGAGGTGTCAAGTCCTCAAACCAAGCCTTTGTCTAGCTCAACAGGAGCCTGCCTAATTGACTGGGAATAAGGTCAAGGGGACCCCACCCCCCATCTAGTATACGAGTCTCTCTTGATAAAACGATGGCTATAATTGTAGCTACAGCTGTTCTCCACAACATAGCATGCAACATGCAAGAGGATGATCCACCAGTAGATCCAGAAGTAGTACACAACCTGGATGATAACATGAACGTGATGCCCAATGTTAACCCACCTGGAGGTGCAGGATATGCTAACAACAGAGCTCGGCAAGTGTTAATCGAAGAATACTTCGCAAGGTAATCTCGAATAAAATTTACTATTTAGATCATACAGAATTATTTTATTTTACAAATTATACAAAATGCCCACGTATGTAGTAAGCTAATTTTACTCTCAATTTTTGTTCACAGGCTGCTGTAGACATACAAAAGACGTGACAGACAAGCCTAGTAAATTTAATATGCCTACATCTAACAAAGGGCTTTCAGAATAAAAATACAGTGTCTGGATAGATCGTAAAGTCACTTAATACTTTTTTTAACAACTTAACACCATTGTACCGAAAAAAACATGTGATCATATTTTATTGTACTTACTTCCTATCCTGCTATCCTACGGTCTAAAGATTACTAAAAAGCAATGTTATTTGTCTCTATTTTTATTATTTATCGACGCCCTTTATATTGTGCAAGACGAGCTCGTTTCAGACACAATACCTGCATAAGTGAAATTCAGACATCGTCTGACTTTGAGGTGTCACACCGCCACTTTTCCTTCCGATATTGAAATGTGCTATACAAAATAATTTATCTGAAAGTATGACTAACTTAATGGTGTATTGAATTTATAACGAAATTCGTAAGTTTGGCTCTCAGGGTTAGCCAAACAAGTGCGATTGTTACAATTCTTGCTACCGTGGTCTATTTTATCCTGTAACGGACTATTATCAAATTGTGTTTTTTTTGTTTTTTTTTTATAAACAATCTAAACATTTCTTGTTACTACTAGTTAATTTCATGGCTCTATCTAACATAAATACAAAGTTAGAGGTATTTATATAGACAGATGTGCACACATGAAATTCAGACACCTGAATTTGAGGCGTCGCGACGCCATTTTCCCTCCCGATATTGAAAAAGTGTCATATTATACAATATTTTCGCGAGTATTGGTAATCCAACGGTGTACGGCACGTTTATTCATGAGCCATTTTTACCCTCTGTCTCAAAGTCTAGTAGTTGCATAAATAATATGCACTTTTTTTCTTGTTGCACCCTCGTTTTACACCCCGATATTAACTTCATCCATTTTTTAAAATCATCAATTGCATTAGTTAATCTTCGCTGAGTATATAAATCATTTTATTTGGTTTTTAGTGTTAAAACAGTGGTTACTGTAATTTTTTTTCTTCTGGACGGCAAAAACCAACCCTTAATACGATTTAAGGGGATAAAAGTGAAAATGGCGATTGCCAACAATGTTATTCGGATTCAGCGTTTAAAAATCTATTAGGATCACTTTGTTGGCAGCTTTTAACACGAGGGGCCCCAAAGCTGAAAAATTATTAAAACTAGTCTAGTCTACTAATAGAAATCAATTACGACCGTGTATTAAAATACATGCATCACACCTCAACATAGCACGCAAACACATCACATCAATAATGGATATTAGAAAACAAACTTACCCCTAGAAACGGCATTCCACACAAGGCTGTTTTTCATTTTGTTGTTGAACTGGTCACCTGCCTATGGACTGCTACCTTATCGTGGTGGGCAGGTTTGCGTGCTTTGTTGATCCCGAGAGCTATGCCGGCGGAAGCGTATGCTTCTGGTAGGGCCACCCTAGCCGGACTGGTCGAGGAGGAGAAGTCAGACGAAGTGCAGTCCACACCCCAATCCCCTTTCCTCCCCTTTCCCCTTTCCTCACGCGCCCTCCTACTTGCCCCTTTCCTCCAAAGAGACCCAATTTCATCTTCATTATCACCCACTTATCGTCTTGATTAGCCAAGTTGCAAAAATATAAGACGTTAAGCCCAAATATCAATCAATCACTCCGTTGAACTGGTCAACGTCAAAATGGTCAGCACACATGTAAACACTGGTGCTTAGTGACCAGACCGGTACATCAACTAACTCCGGGTCTTGTGATCTCTCGATCCAAACGCGGCCCCTAATGAATAACATAGAATGTGCAAATATTTTAATTTGTTGTAATAGGCCCGGTCTAGCGAAACAAAATGTCAATGTCTGCTATAAATAAATAAAATAGAAAAAACAAATAGCAGTGGTTCCCAACCGGTGGTCCGCGGACCAGTACCACTCTGCGAACTCATTGCTACCGGCCCGCAAAGTGTCTGCTGCCTATTTGTTGTAATTATGATAATATTTTAAGAACGAGTAAAATTCCAAAAATCCAAAGAAATATGTTATATTCATTATTATTTTACGCGCGTTCTCGGTATGAATGGCTAAGGCCCGGTATTTCAATGTCCAGTTAAAGTGTCAAGTAGTTACTTGACAGTTAAATTTATTAGTCACTTATTACTGGCATGTTACCATTTTCCCGTATTTAAATTCCATATTATTTGGCAGTTAGCTACTGGGAACTTCTCCCTTGCTGTGATTGGTCAAAGCAGGAAAACTTCATTATCGACTCTGGCTGAGACAATTACACGGCCTGTTATAGTGTTAAAATGTATGTGCTTTGTTATGATTGTGAAACTATTATTATATAGAGAGCTCTGAAGTTTGAGATTGTGCCAGTTTTGTTTTGTCTTTCAATTTGGGTTTTTATTAGTTAATTAAATATGAAAGATGGGTGATAATAAATTTCACATCAGAAGAAAGAATTCTGCTTTTTAATATTATTGAACGATTCAAGAATACTGTTGAAAATAAGAAAACGAATGGCAGTACATGGAAGGAAAAGGCAGCAGCTTGGGAACATATTGCACGGGAGTTCAACGCGACATGCGGTAAAACCCACAGGACATCTGAGTCCTTAAAGCTTAAGTGGGAAGCTATTAAAAAAAATGAAAAGAAAAGTGCAGCTCAAGAACGATTTGAGAGAGTATACACGGCGGGAGGAGGGGTGGCTTCTGTAGGCCTACCATCACCAGAGTCGGGAAGCGATCTAGTGCGCTCAATAATGTCCGTCAGTCCACAGGGCCTAACGAACCCATACGACAGCAACAGAAGCCTAGTTTTTATCGAAGGTATGTATATTTACTATTAAGTAAGTAGTAAATTATCTGAATATAATTAAACATTTTTGCTTTAGGGCCTACAATAGCAGTTGGCTAGATGTCAACCGTATGCCTAGTCATAAGGTAAACGAATCAATTGCATCTATCTCCGTAGGTGTTAACGCTGATAGTCATGGAGTTGAAGATGATTCTGATTCTGACACCAATGGAAGCCGTGCACCCTCTTACAATGAAGGCATAGGTCTAGACCAAGACCTGCCTATAGTGGATGAACTAGAGGATGTAAACACTCCACCAGTTGCAGACCAACATGTTGAAGTCTTTATCGACGACCTGAGATCCCCACATTCACGTGGACAATCCTGGGCGTCATGGACACCTGACATGATAAAGCAGCCAGTGCATCCAGCACTGGTCAAGGCGGGTGCAATAAGCTTTTCTGCGAAAAATGAGCGAGGTCCCTGGGGTCCCTCATGCCAGGAAACCCCAAAAGACAAGGCAAAGACCAAAGGCAAAAAGTAGGCTAGAAATTACATTACGATCTTACAGTAGAATACGACCCTCAGTTTTAATAGATAAACAGATGCAACAATCGAGAACCGTTTAGCTTACAGAACAGGCCTACAGTATATGAGAGCAATTTTAACAACACAATTATTGTTTTAGCCTCGGTCGTCGCATCAACTTCTGGTGGAATAAAATCTAACACCTCCAGTAGAAGAAGACCTGCATGTCCATTGAAAAAAACAACTCCTCCTTCTGATGCAGAAAAAAGATTCAGCACTCTGGCTACAGAGAAATTGGTAGTTGTCCGTTTACAAAAACAAATGATTGGCGACGACAACAAACTATAAGGCTTGAGAGGGAGGGAAAAGAGCACAAACTAAAAATGAAATTATTGCGTTTAGGGTTTTGCCATGCCTACCAAATTTACAGAATTTTGAGAATGAAATCGCCTCGATCTTTGCATGAACACGCTTAGACTACGAACTCAACTTTGTTTCAGACTTCGTCATAGTCGACGTAGTAGCTCCTGCAAGGTCCGACCACGACGTCGAGTCGCTCCTTGCACAAGACTCATCAAATGATGGGGAGGGCGAAATTGTAGACGATGACAATAAGCCGGTTGAAGTGGGGAAAGAGACAATGTTGTCAACAGGCGATGCACCACTTTTAAACGGTGAGGATAAAACATGTATTGAGGGCATTCATTATGTACGCATAATTAATTAATTTACGTAGAATAAGGTAGCTAAAGAAAAATAATCATCACCTACTTATCAACATATTTCCTTGATTGTTATTTATATTTAGCTAACCAGACACCCCAGAGGTTTTCCGCGGTCAAGGCCTACGGCATTCGCCGCCAGGCCATGACGACGCGTGATAACGCATCATAAAATACGCAGCAAGCACGCGCAAGGAGATGAAGAAATTTAAGGCAAAATGACTAAAGCTGCAAAATAATCTTAAAGATGTTAAAAGGGTACTGGACAAGTCAAGCCTTGTTGCCAAACTGCAGAGTTCTATTTCCCCTACTTTGGCGGCCATGTTTGAGGGGGAAATGAGAAACCACAGCCGGGCTTAACGTGGTCATCGATGGACACTGCAAGACAAGTACTGGAGCGGTTTAGTGGCCTATTTCTCATTAGACCCATACACTTTGTACAACAACACAAAACCATTTGGAAAAGTTGCAATGGTCAGTTACCTTATATATAAACGACGTTGTAGTTAGCGGACGCGTGTAGAACTATGTTTTTCGACGCCTGGACCGACGCCGGGCGTCGTTTACACATTGACTAACTTGAGACGCTCTAGGCGTTGACACAAGAGTCATAAAGACTTGAAACAAACTCCAGTACATTGCCGGCTTTTGTATCTAACTATGCCTTTTATTGCAATAGGATTTTTTATAAAACATCATTGTTGAATGAACCATTGTTGTAACATTTCGTACTTTTTTCGAAAAGCGCCTAATATTCAGCCGCCTCTCACATCTAAACCACTAATATTTTGTTAAGCACACTGCATAGATTTTAATTGCGGAATATAAAGGGGAACATACACTAGTTTCTTAAAACGGTTTGTTATGAATGGATTGGAAGTTATTAACTGTTATGTGGAACAATGCGTAGGCAGTTAGTGGCGCGCGCAACAGAATTTCCTCAACGGTTTGAACTAAGAAATCCACTACAGTTTTCTTGTAGAACCAGTTTATTACTCAGGAACTCAGGATAGAGATAAAACAAAAGTACAGCTCTCATAATTGTCTTAAAATTAATTTTTCTTGTTAGGGGTGGACAAATATTTTATCTTTAATAAAATGCCACAAATTAACCACATTTATGAAAACTTATACGCTCATATTTCTCGATTGTATTTTAAGTTGTGGATGGAATAACTTATTATGAAATAGAAGATTCGTATTTTAGCCAGGGTTGTCCAACGTGTTATCATATTTTATGCTGACAGACTGTAGTGATTATTTCTAAAATGCTCGTGAGTTTGTTTTAGTATATATAGATTTTTAAGTATGCAAAGTATTAATATTAATTTCATCTACAAAAAATGTATATAACTAATACGGCAAGGGCGGTTCTAGAGTAGGTCTATCTGGCCAGTAAATGTACCAAAGTGAAGTTTGACGCCCTTTCTACGTATTAGTCAATGGGGGTGTTGGGGGGTTGCCCCCCAGCTTATGCGGGTACGGACATAGTCCTGGGAAAAATTGATTGTTAGGGTGTTTGAACTATTTTAATGAGATTTAGGTTCACAAAAAATACTTGTTTAGCTAAAGGAAACTGAATATTATACACACAAAGAAAATAAACTTAAAGTCAGTAGGCATAATATGGCTCTTTTCTGTACTTCCGAAAGATCATCCCATTAACGTGTGTAAAGAAGAGGTCAGCATTCGCCTGGAATCGAAATTGTTGAAAAAATCGCTAACGTAATGAGTTCCAAAACGTATCTAACTTCTCAGACTTGTTTAAACCCTCTATAACGGAGCCTAAATAAAAATTGTGTATAATACATTCAGATTTCTTTTTTTTTATCGAGTGACGTACCCAGGAATATATCTCGGGGGGCTGCCCAGAGTAGGACATACCTGTAAAAAGGTATTCCACAGTTGTGCGGTAGGCAATTTTGTGGAAAATCCGTATTTTTGGAATGGATGTACAGTTGTACATGATCGCAGTTAAGAGCTAACAATTGTTCAAGCTTAGATTAGTACAGTCGTTTTCTTATACCTATTCGCCTATAATGTTAAAGAATGTATTGTCTAATGAAACTAAAGATTACAAACAAAGATAGTTACGTCTTAGTGTCCTGAAGTTTTTTCTTGAAGCTATCGGCACTGAAGAAACACTTTTCTATTAGGTAATTTCTCAATTTTCTTTGAAACATATTCACGTTTGTAACACTTTTTATTTCATTGGGTAAGTAGTTGAACAGTATCTTCCCTGCATGGGCAGGGGCTTTGTCCGTAATCTTCAACTTAGTTTCTGTCATGTGTAGGTTGGCCCTGTTCCGTGTATTGTGCTGATGGGTATCGAGTTTTTCAGAAAAGCATCATGGGACAGCATCATGGTTCACGCACATACATTATGGTAGCATAAATATACTTGGAAGGGACAGTAAGAATTTTTAGTTAGTTAAAATGTTCTTTACATGTTTGCATTGGTTTAAGGTTTAATATATACTGTATTGCCCTCTTTTGTAGCCTAAATTACTATGCCATAATCTATATGATTAGGTAAGTGCATGGCATGCCAATTTTAGTATGGTCATATTGTAGTATTGTTTCAGTTGTTTTATTACAAATATACCGGAAATGATCTTCTTAGCAATGAATTATACGCGGTCATTCCATGTCAGGTTTTATCAATTTATAACACCAAACCTGTTGCTACCCTTACCTGCTCTAACTCTTGTTCTCCTATAAATATGTCAACTTCTCTTCTGTGTTTGTTACCTGGGTTGAAGACCATTACAAATATTCTACTCGAATTTACTTTGTTTTCAAATTGTTGCACTACGTTGTTTGTTTCAACAAAAGCATCGACCTCAAGTCCCTCAATTGTTTTATGAGATTGTTTTATGCTGCTTCACTAATAAAGATTTGTTACTTTTAAATTTTAATGCACAATCCTGGATTTAGCTGGGAAATATTCCCTTCGCCACTGGATGAGCTTGCCATTTTGCATTACACTAATATTAATGTAAATGAATAACCTGGAAGTTTCAGTTCGGAGTAGCCTAAAAAATATATTACAAATAGAAAATCACGCCGAAACTATTTTCATGCCGTATATTAGTATGTTTATGCACATGTATGTATATGTGTATGTTTCTAGTAAGAGAATGGACTAGAAATTCCTAATAGAAATGGACTTGGCGTGTCTATATTTAGGTCCAAACTACTTGTTGCCAGATTTAAAACAAAACAAACAAGATGTATTTAATTACGAGAATTATCTTTATTGATATTATTATTGTTATAAGTATGCCTACTTGAGGCGGTTTACACTTTTATGATACGCAAGCAGATAATACTAATGAAAGTATTTGTACTGTGAAAGAAGTTCATCTGGGTAAAGTAAATCTGCGGCGTAGCCCGTATCTAGTATTTAATCAGAAATCGGGCTACCAGTCCATATTGAATAGGCCTAGTCAATAAACATTAAGTTAAAGTAGCAATAGGATAAATTTCGAATTAGTACACATGCTGATAGTGAAATAAATGCAAAATCTCAGAAGAATGGTTGCGAACCAGACATGCAGAAACGCATTGAGCGACCGGCGAACGTGTGTCGCAGTTAGCCGGGGACGCTCGCGGGCCGCTGGGCCAGGCAGGTAGATTATGTTACACGGTTGCATAAACAAATAGTTTACTCAGAATCTATTTGCTTTATTTTCACAAACTAAACTCCACATCCGGCCTGACACCCACATGATGTTTTGTGGAAAAACGCATACCAATGTATTGATTAGTATCATAGATATAGCAATGTATAAATGGCCTGGAATCACAAAAATGTTGTTTGTTTCAGCAAAGGGGTTTCTACCCTTCGCATATTCAAGTGCGGAGTAATTTTGGACTAGCCATTCTATCGAAGAATAAATTCTACGCAATTACAATGTTTGTGCTATTTTTTACGTTATTTTTTAGTTGTGTTATCATGTATTTTATTAAAGACATTGCATCCTCCCTTTTGGTAGCTTAAGGGATGAAAAAACATGGTTCTACACGAATTCTTAAACTACAATGTCGAATTAAAATTAGTAAATAATGCCTCCTATCATATTTAATAGGTTTCATCTTGTTGTACAAGGTGTATGGGTCAAACCTTAAATAAGCGTCGTAGGACTCGCTTGCCGCTCCGTTAAAGGTGATTGCAGTGTCCATCATGAAACGTAGCCCCAGGTGCTATTACTGCCATGCAAGCGGACGCTTATTAACTTGCTGGCTAAAATACAGTTTCGCCCGGGCATCAACATAAAAATGCTAGAGCATTTGGGCAAGCGAGTTGGGGCAATATGTGAAGGCGATAAATATTGCTCCTGAGCCTTCGACGAGATGTCCCTGCATTCCAGCCTTTTTTACAACGAGTCAATAGACCAGATAGTAGGTACGTCTATACCACTTAACGTTATATTTATTAAATATATTACATACAACCTTAAATTTATTTAATTTGCATATAAGTACAATTTTGAAATGCTTTTCAGGTTTGTGAATTTTATATAATATTTTGTTGATAACTTTTTCCGCTACCAGAGGTTGAGGAGGTGGTTGTGTCAGGCCTAGCTAGCCGGCAACGAAGACATTAGCCCAAGAAATGGAGTACCTCACTACTTCCCCCCTACCCGATAGTTAGATAGATAGATTAATGGGGCTTAACGTCTCATATTTATGCAACAATGTTGGAAACGGGGTAAAGATATATAATATATTGTCAATGATTTAGTTGTTAATTACGTATGGTATTCAACAGTGCGCGGGGGGGGGGGAGGTGATTGAATAAATGGTCGTATCTCAGTTCAGTTATAGAAGAAATTATGTGATATGATGTATGTGTTACCTATTATGTACAGGATTATTGATTAGAATCGACTTTCATTTAGTGTTTTATCTACAGGCTTCGAGGATTATGGTGCTAACCAAGGGTTGTTGCGAACCATGCGTAAGTGTTTATGGCTAGAGACCTACGCCGCAAATGGAAGCAACCGATTGCTTTTTACTTCTGCGCAGACACCACGCCTACACTGATGTTGGAACAACTAATCCAAGAGGTTATCCGAGTGCCGGACTGATAGTTGTTGCCACTGTCTGTGACCAAGGCCCAACCAATCGTGGGGCGGTACAAAACCTCATCAACAAAACACGGACTGCTCGTCCGGGCCCGTGGTTTGAGGTTGATGGGCAGGTTATTGTAGCCTGTACGATAGAACTTTGATGATGGATTACAACGTAACGTGGGAATTCAAAACAGCAAAGTGGGAGCATATAAAAGCATTTTACGAGTGGGATAGGGTTTGCCAGGATGGCCCAAAAGTTGACAGACGATCATATACAGCCGGAGGGGAAGCTGAAATTTTGTTTTTCTTTTTCTTTTTTTTAATGACAATGTGAGGTCAATAAAGTCAAAGTGTTTTAACATTTTATGTTCATGACAAAAGTAAGGTTAATTGTTATAGCTACCGCTTACCTAAGTTGGTGTATTTTTATTTTATTTTTGAATGAGTCGTTTTAATAGTGATTGTATGTTTATTTTATTGGAACATATGTATTAATGAGAACCTATCAATTAAGTATATTATATCCAATTGTGCCTGGAATTGTTAATTCTGTTGTTGGATAAATAAATAATAATAATAATAAAAAAAATGAAGGTCAACCTTGCAGCACAGGTAATGAGCCACACTGTTTCGGCTGCAATGCTGACTGTAGCGACATTTGGTGGAGATGTCTTACCGAGTGCTGCAAGGGAGACAGCAGAGTTTTTGGGCGACGTTGACCAACTGTTTGACAGTTTCAAAGGAACCACACGATACCCAGAAAGCGGGAAGGTTCTGCGAACATGTCTCTCAGAGAAGTCACCTCATATTCCATTCTGGGGCGACATGCTCAAGAAACTGAACTCGTGGAATTTTCGACGAGTCGACACCGGACGTGTAAGTACACGTAGACATGTACTTATGATGAAATTATTCCTAGTTTTTTAGTTCGGTTTGGTGTCGATTACATAAAATGACCATATTTTTTCAGCAATTCCAACCCCCAACAGTTCGTGGCTGGATAATATCTATAAAGAGCATGCAAATGTTGTGGCCACGCTTGAAAGCAGCTGGTTTCAAGTACCTTAACATGCGCGAGCTCAACCAGGATGGGCTTGAGAATTTGTTTGGGGAAATCCGAGTAAACGGTGCCCAAAACACAAATCCAACGTGTCCATAGTTTGTTGGGTCACTCAAGAAAAGTGTTCTTAACAATCTGTCCAGCCAATGTTCTCGGGGTGCAAACTGTAAGGAAGACGAAGGCCAACTACTGAGCAACCTCATGTCGCTATTGGAGATCAAAGATGTGCCCCTTCTTGAACCTCAGGTAAAGTTACCTACTAACATGAAACATAATATAGCCTACATGTGGGAGACACGTACACTATGTGCCTTCAATGTTTTTAAAACTGTTCTGTTTCTTAAAGGTTATGCGACCAAACGACCGCAGTGATACGAGCTTGCGACTTCGAGACCTTCCAGTTACGGCCGAGGAGGTCTTGGTCTGCGGGTTGAGACGCCAACCGGTCGCGTATATCTGCGGATACATCGCAAAACGTGTGCTGGCCAAGGGGACTTGTACGGAGTCCAAGTTATCCCTGGTAACAAGTGACCTCACAGAGGACCACATGTTCATTTCTCTGCGCGAGTACAATATGCAGGCAGCCCACCTGCAGTACCCAACAAGAGATATGGTAACTGCCCTGGAACTCCTAATAGCTCTGTTTCAGGCTAATATCAGCGATCTCGCATACTTGCGAGATGTTGGCTGCAAGCTGAAGGAGATTTTCAAGTGAGGTGTCGACTTCAGTTGGATTGCCTGTGCCACACACAAAGAAGACATAGTGCATGCCATCCTCTTGCTATTTACCCGCATGTCGCTGCATACTTACTGCAAAAGGCGCAACAGAATGATGGCGGGGAGAGCAAGGGCTACGCGCAACCAAAAACGTATGAAGATAGTAAAACATCTGTGAGTAGGCCTATGTACCACATACCCACACATACAGTGAACGTGCTCTGGACCCTTATGGTGGGTTTACAGCTACGCGTTGTGAGCGAAGCGAGGGCGCGAGCTCCAATCAGCGGCCGAGTTTCACGCGAGCTCGCGAGGGGCAAACCTTCGCGCCAGACATGGTTCAAGTTTATGTTTTCTCGCGTCGCGTCTCCCCACGGCCACCTCGATTGATTGCCATTCACGCTAGCATTTACGTACAACCAAGTGGCAGTGCTCTTGTCGTGTTGTATTCAAACAAATAACAATATGGCCGACAGTCTAGAAGGTAATTTGGATTACGAGCTAGTTTTCGCTGTCAAAAAAGAGCCCTCTATCTGGGACGCTAGTAACCCGGGTTACAAAAACAGGGATGTCCGTGCTCTTGCATGGACTAAAATATGCAGCAGCATCGGCGCAGGAGGTAAGCAAAACCATTCTCTAGCCCTAGGCTAGGCCTAGGGCCTACCTAATATATACACATTTCCTATTTAAAAGTGTATACGATTAGTACCTTTATCTATGCTACCATTTTATGTTGTGTATAAACTTACTTATGTACATATTTAAGATATGAGAATAAAATGGATTTTTGATTTGATTTGATTTGAACCTATACTTAAGTCTCAACTCTTATCAGATGCCGATAAAATTGTAACAATTGCCTTCGATGAAATGTCGTTGAAGGAATGCATAACTTTTGATGCTAAAGGTGATAGGTTTCATGGATACACGGAGACGGGTCCGAACATTCATACGATTCTGAACAAACAAAAAGTGGACAGGCCTAAGAAAATAAATTCAGTACCTACACAAGCACCATCTAGCAACAGCAAGGAGGGAACAACAAAGTCCTCAACACCTGATGCATGCATACTTGTTGCCAATCAGGCCTTGGTATTCATGATAAGAGGTATAAAAAAAATTTTAAGCAAGTTGTTGGGTACTACATCACTAAAGATGCGGCGTCTGCAGATGTGCTACAAACTATTCTGTTAAAAGTTATAAAAAAAGTTACATTGTCTGGTTTATTCCAAAAGTAGTGGTCTGCGACCAAGGCACGGGAAACGTAAAACATGGATGGTTTATGTTACCTGTTATTGTAACATTCCAATTCTGAAAGGTGGATGCTTCGAATACTACGTAATTATGTTTTAAACCACTTTAAATGTGTTATTTTCGCTACGGCTATGCACGATTCTTGCCAGTGCACAGCCTTGTGGATGGTTATACGTTGTTTATCTAGTCCGCGGCTAGGTGGCTTTAAATGCCACTAGGTAAGCCAAGGTATGAAACCTTGTATCGCGCAAAATTTTCGAACGTTTAATGTTGCAGTTCAACCATGGCGTCCGCGTTCCACATTTCGGGAGAAAGGAAGAGCATTATGACGGCTATTTGGCCGAGTTTTTATGGAAGAGAGAGTTTAGAGACCAAAGCACATGGATTCACGAATTTTTTAAAACGATTGGCGAGCTATAAGAGTAAAGCCCGGATAGAGAGGTAGTCGACCAAGACACTGGTGACAGTGATTGTACAGGCCGACTGGAGCTATAACCACACCCAATAACCGTACTATTTTTCGTGGGCAAACATCAACCGGATCCCCTAACCTTACCAAATTTCGTGAGATGTCAGGTAGCTGGGCAGTCACGTTGATTCATAAGTGACTTTGCCTAGTATAATCACTTTGATGACCTAGTTTAACCTAGTTTAACCATGTGGTTCTTGATAATATATACTAGCTCTTGATAATGTGACAGCGTCGGAAGTAACATTTACCGGCGCTCTCAAACGAACACCGCCAGTGACGAAAACTGTTTCTCCAAAAGAGAAACAAACATGTGAAATAACCAAAGTATCAAAGAGCACATACAGTAGGGTGAAGTTCAAATATGAAGTTTATATAAATGAGATGGCATACCTGGGAAAAGTTGAGGGGGGCCTTCATAAAGATACGTGCAAAATATATTTTGTCGAAACATATTTATTCGAAACTTATTTCTTATTTTCTCTCAAATTACAGTATCCGAGTATGCTACACCATTGAATGCATATGAAACACATATGCAATTAATAGGGTATTCTAAAACGATAATAGACAAATTAAATAAGATGGAAGCAACTTTAACGACTGTAATATCCAATGAAAGGCAGTTGGAAAGTGCACGCACTGTTGGTGAAGACAAGCTCAGATGAGCCAGAAACGCTGCCAGAACTGCCCTGCAGAGCAAAAGAAGATTTGGAAACTATGAATGAAAAGTCGTCAAGTGACAAATTGAGCCAAAAGAAGTTGGTATGTATCCCTTTTAAAAGTTTATTTGATTTAGCTCTGTAGTTACGGTCGCCCAATCTTGTTCAATATATGTTTTTAATATAGACTAGGAAGGTATAATGTGGTGAATAGTCAATGTACTGATTGTATCTTTGTCAAAATCATGTTTCAGTTTGCAATTGTCGTGTAGTAAAATGATTTTTCTTTTTTTGCTTTTTTTTAAGATGAATGATTGATATTTGGGCTTAACGTCTCATATTTTTGCAACGAGGCTAATCGAGACAATGAGTGGGTGAAATATGAAGATGAAATATGGGGCTGTTTGGAGGAAAGGGGCAAGTAGGAGGGAGCGTGAGGGAAAGGGGAAAGAGGAGGAAAGGGGATTGGGGTGTGGACTGCGCTTCGTCTGACTTCTCCTCGACCATTCCGGCTAGGGTGGCCCTACCAGAAGCATACGCTTCCGCCGGCATAGCTCTCGGGATCAACAAAGCACGCAAACCTGCCCACCACGATAAGGTAGCAGTCCCTGGAAATCCCGCCGAGTGTAGACGTTTCCAAAGTTGGCCAAATAACGTCTTCGAAAACTGGTTTATAATTTATTTAATACACTCCTTAACTTATTGATACGATGTCATTGTCATCATTTGAAATTATTGAAAGCTTATTATCTTAACGCGTCCTTATAAATAATCAAATAACCGCCACGCAAAGTTGTAAACTACGACGATAGCACGACGTATCAATACATCATGATACTGGGTGCAAGATACTATCGCGATGATGTGTCGTATCGATATACGATATTATCGATATATATATGGATGTACGATTATCGTCCGCATAACTATTATTTTCTTAGGTAATACCTTTGATCTTTCAGCAATTATAAATATTCTATTGGCAGGCATTTCAATTAAAGTGTATATATTACTTTTATGTTAGTATTCTTATATTTTACAGGTAGGTACTCAATATGGCAATGTTCAATGTTGTCATGTTTTGTGAAGAGAACAACTAAGCAGGTGTTTCATCATCTTGGATTTTCAAAAGTGATAGTCTGCTGTTGGTGGCCATCATTTATTACAGATAAAGATATCAACAAGGCAGAAGCGAATCATTTACCACCAGAAGCCACTGGTGCCAACAAATGGCAAACTCACCCAATACAAATATTTGGTAGACGGTATGGTGAGTTCATTTTGGCTAACCCATACCTACAATATGTATACTTGCAATGTTCTAAGTTTGACGCTCCCCTCGCTCACTATGTGACCGCCCCTTACACCTGTTGATTGATGATATTTGGGCTTAACGTCTCATCTTTTTGCAACGAGGCTAATCGAGACAATGAGTAAGTGATATATGAAGATGAAATAGGGGGCTGTTTGGAGGAAAGGGGCAAATAGGAGGGCGGGGTGGATAATTGATATTTGGGCTTAACGTCTCATATTTTTGCAATGAGGCTAATCGAGACAATGAGTGGGTGATATATGAAGATGAAATAGGGGGCTGTTTGGAGGAAAGTGGAAAGGGGAGGAAAGGGGATTGGAGTGTGGACTGCACTTCGTCTGACTTCTCCTCCTCGACCAGTCGGGCTAGGGTGGCCCTACCAGAAGCATACGCTTCCACCGGCATAGCTCTCGGGATCAACAAAGCACGCAAACCTGCCCACCGCGATAAGGTAGCAGTCCCTGGGCAGGCCTTACACCTGTTACAACCTGACTAAATTACATACAGTAACTACATAACTAATGTATCTTCTTATCTAATAGTATAATGTATGCAACACTTTTATATATTGCTAAGCTACATTTAAATTAACACAACAATTTGTGCCCACTGGAATTAATTGATTTATTGATTAATGGTGCTTAACGTCTCATATTTGTGCAACAATGGCTAATCGAGACGATGAGCGGGTGATAATGAAGATGAGAAGATGATGATGAAGAATGAAGCCAGATCCGACTCAGATCCATTGTACGTCGCGTGGGTTGTCATACGGGAGTCCAGCAAGGGAGGGCAGGGCCAAGTGGGTGGAGCGACCTACAGAGGACAGTGGGGGGGAAAGGGACAGGGTCTCCTTTCGTCGCCTCTTACGACGAGCAGAGTCACTCAAGGCCTATTCTAACCCGGGCCGAGACGGGTCACCAGAATTAATGACTGACGCTCGGTAAAAATTGAAACGAGCAGAAGAAAATTCCGACATTAATACTGATTTAGAGAGAAGCAGACCAAAACGCAAACACTTCAGAGATCCTCGGCTCAACTAAGTGGGTCGAACTCGGATATATATTAAGACATATATGCCAATAACTGTGCTTTGCCAGTATTACCTTTGCCTTCACCAGTCTCTAGTCTAGGTTCATCAACAAGTTTGAGGGAACTGGTTTCTGTTCGTAGATCGCCCCGTAAATCGGGTAAGATTTCTTTTGAGCAGCAAACGCCCAGTAGAAGCCGAACTACACTCCCAAAGCTCTTGAATTCAAATGAAAGGCCAACAGATTGATTTAATTGATATGATTTGATATTTGGGCTTAACGTCTCATATTTTTGCAACGAGGCTAATCAAGACAATGAGTGGGTGATAATGAAGATGAAATGGGGGGCTCTTTGGAGGAAAGGGGCAAGTAGGGGGGCGGGGAGGAAAGGGAAAGGGGTGGAAAGGGGATTGGGGTGTGGACTGCACTTCGTCTGACTTCTCCCCCTAGACCTGTCCGGCTAGGGTGGCCCTACCAGAAGCATATGCTTCCGTCGGCATAGCTCCAGGAATCATCAAAGCACTCAACCTGCCCACCACGATAAGGTAGCAATGAAAGGCCAACAAAACCTACATATTTTTCCCAGACTGTGATCAGCAGTCGTGGGGCATTGACATCGCCATACGAGGGAAATATATCTTCGCAAGACTGTGAGCAAAACACGCGCCAAATGTTGCTAATTGTTTCAAGTCCTAATGGTTGTTTACAAGCTGTGCAGGCATTGAAGCTGATAACAATGTTCCAGTTTGTGAAGGAACACAACGAGGCTTCAGGATTGATTGATTGATTGATTAATGGGGCTTAACGTCTCATATTTATGCAACGATGGCTAATCGAGACGATGAGCGGGTGATAATGAAGATGAGAAAGATGATAATGAAGAATAAAGCCACATCCGAATCAGATCCATTGTACGTCGCGTGAGTCGTCATATGGGAGTCCAGCAAGGCAATTATGCATATGATGGTGGGAATCACTACTTGGGACTGTTCTCCATCAAGAAAACTACCAATACTGCACTTGATACAGTTGCTTTGAGTTGCCCTGTTTCAGTAGGCATTGTTGTTGAGCCAATTGAAGACAATGCTGCCTCATTTGTTGGGACCGATGATGAAATTAATGCCCTTAAGAATGTCTTAGGTGCCGTCCTAAGTACTCTGGTTTCTGCTCAGCAGTTCTGCTCTGATACATGCAACGATCAGGTGATTCAGGCTTCAGGTGAACGAAGAGTTGAAGAGGTGTTGATCGAGAACCGTAACATTGGCCGCATGATATTCCCTACTGAGAGAATCTTCGAACTCATCAAAATCGCCGAGTGTGTTTCTTCTCATCATCTCCAACAGTCATAAACACGTAGAACTTCTGCAACACATCCAACACAAGATTCACTTGAAGAGAGATTCGTCAATTCTCTGTTAATGCTAATTAATGCATGTTAATCTCATGGTAATGCTAATAGGGTACATCTTTTGATTGAGTTTCAAGTGGCAAAGTTGGCCAATGATTGTATGCTAGCTGGGCAATTTCACCTTTAAAATTGATGAAAATTGTCTTACAAGTGCTTTAATTATTAATACTCCGCTAATATCGGTGAAATGAATAACTTTAATTTAATTTGTAATCCATCCAAACACTTTTTTATGTCTAGGATGATGAAAAGTGTAAGGATTGCATTTCTCTAACAATGTGAAAGAAAACAATCGATATATTTTCAAATCCTTTACCTTTATTAATATATCTAAGTGATATTAGGCTTTACTACAATAGTTTTTGCGGCCTGGCAAATTGTTCCTTGGTTAAAAAGGCCATGGAAATTGACCTTTATTAATTAATCAAAGTGATATTAGGCTTTACTACAATAGTTTTTGCGGCCTAGCGAATTGGTTCTTGGTTTAAAAGGCCATGGATTGACCTTTATTAATTAATCAAAGCGATATTAGGCTTTACTACAATAGTTTTTGCGACCTAGCAAATATTGTTTTTTGGTTTAAAAGGCCATGGACTGACCTTTATTAATTAATCTAAGTGATATTAGGCTTTACTACAATAGTTTTTGCGGCCTGGCAAATTGTTTCTTGGTTAAAAAGGCCATGGACTGACCTTTATTAATTAATCAAAGTGATATTAGGCTTTACTACAATTGTTTTTGCGGCATAGCAAATTGGTTCTTGGTTTCAAAGGCCATGGATTTACCTTTATTAAGGCGGGACAACACTGAAAATCTCATTATTTAACAACAACAAAATCCAATCTACAATTTTTTTTTGTATTATTATTAAATTGTTTAAACTATTAACAATCGATTTAAAACACAAAGGAAATAATTTAATTCATATAGCATACTCATATCTATATTCTTGTGGATGTATGCGCTGCGTGTTTGCCCTAAAATGCAAGCAAAGTCAATTTTTGTTTCGATTTTGCAGGAAGTATTTGTCTTCCATCTACAAAATAGGCATTCAAAATTGGCGCCAGGTCAACTGAAGTGGTTGTCGATACTGACTGTAGGTAGCAGCACTTTTATTTATTATTATCTGCATCTGTAAGTACTACAGAAGGCGGTGTAGTTGTAGAGTGTGTGTTATTGTTTTGACAGTAAGTTCTAACCTAAACCAAGACTCTTATATACCGTGTATTGTTAGTAAAACGCTATGGGTAAAAACAAGAAGAACGTTTCTAGATGTAATAAAGCCAAATTAAGTGATTCTCGCAAAAATAACGCTACCAAACTTTGGACGAACTCTCAGCTAGAAGTTGGTGTTGTTGTGGGCGTAGGCCATGAGCAAGTCATGTGCGTTTCTGACGTTTTTGTCGAACCTCTTTTGGCAGATAACCATGGTAAGTATTGATGATTCAAATGCTATTGATACTGCTGTAGCTGGCCCCTGTCATTCTGGGATTCAATGTTCAAGTTTGGCCCTAGACGTAGGAGGCTTGGGCTTAGTAGGCTTACCACACTGCATAGGCCTAGGCCTAGATGTCAGTTTCAATGATGGGCCTAGTGCTGACACAGTTGAACCTGATTTAGACCTAGGTTTAATAAAACTAAATCAACCTTCTACATCTGCATCTCGCACTGTAAATGAGCTTACAGTTTCGCCTAGTTTACAGAGTATAGGGACTGATCCAGACGAAACGAACAATGCTCAGAAAAGTGTTCGCATTGCGTCACTGTATGCAACTACTGTAACACTAGGCCTAAGCCTACCACTTGCTATTCCTGCCGATAAGCCTGACACTAAGGCCACTGAATATATTATAGCTGATCTAGACTCCTATAATACTCTTCTAAGTAATACACTATGCCATATGTGTCTTGGTAATGATCTACATGTCACAAGTTCCAATCCAAGAGGTTTTGCACATGTTTTGTCACTCACTTGGAAATCTTGTGGCGAAGTTAATGAGACAATTCAAACATCTAAACGGCTAGAAACTGGATCAACTAGGCCTGTATTTGGTGTCAACCGCAGAGTCACTAAGGCAATAACTCATATGGGGAAAGGATATGCTGGGGTGGAGCAGTTTTGTTCCTTAATGAACATGCATCCGATGTGCGGAATATCTTTTAACAGCCATCTAAACACTCTCCACAAGGACAGTTCCAATGGGCTATGTTTCTTGTACAGTGCACGCAAGGCAGTAAGGGAGGCATACATGGCACTGAATCCGCTACTAAAATCAAGTGACTTCATTCATATCGGAGTTAGTTTTGATGGGAGTTGGCACAAACGGGGGTTCACGTCTAATTATTGTGTAGCGGCAGTAGTTGACTTACTAACAGGGTATGTTATCGATTATGTGGTACTATCAAAATACTGCCAGAAATGTGAGATTAAAAAACATGATTTGGGAGAAAAATCTCAAGACTATGTGGACTGGAAAAAGTCGCATAAAATGGAATGTAATACAAATTACAATGGTTCATACCCAGCGATTGAAGTTGAGGCTGCTGACCGTATGTGGCGTCGTTCAGAGGAATTTGGTTTCCGGTATACCACTTTGTTGTCTGATGGGGACGCTAAAACGTTCAATCACCTGACTAAACAGAAGTACATGGCCCTAATGTGCAGCTTGAAAAAGAAGAGTGTATCAACCATGTTTCGAAGCGCCTTGGCACAGCTTTTCGGAACTTGGTATCTCACTGCAAAGCAACCGGTACAACTCTTGGAGGAAAATCTTATGGAAGTCTGACAAATAGGACAATAACAAAACTAACAAGTTACTATGCCAAAGCAATATGCTACAACTTGCACGATATCTCTGAAATGAAGTCTGCCATTTTTGCGACTCTCTACCATGCTACATCCACAGATGCCAAGCCGCAGCACCAGAAATGTCCCACAGGTGTCCCATCATGGTGTTTTTTCAACAGGGCACTGGCAAATAAAAGCATTCCATGACTCCACAAAGACAATACTGGTACACCTCTTACTAGTACTGTAATTGTGAAGGTAATTCCTGTTTACCAGCGTTTAGCTGCTGATTCCCTGTTAGAGAAATGCTTACTTGGCCGAACCTCCAATGCAAACGAATCATTGCATAGCAGGATCTGGCAACGGTGCCCAAAAGAAATATTTGTTTCTAAGATACGTATAGATTTAGCTGCAGCGGAGGCCATATCGGTATTTGACCGGGGTAGTTTCACAACAGTGTCAGAGGACATGGCCACCGCGGGTATTTCGCTGGAAACGTAACTGCAAGTTTAACGAAACGCCGAGACGTGAGACGGGTTACGAAGAGAAAAGTACGGTCTCAACTGGCATTCGAGAAGATGCGAAAGATTAAAAAATTTGCCATTATGAAAGCAGAGGAGGCCAGGAAAAAGAAGGAGGGTGTTACATATGGAGCCGGTGCATTCTAAGGCGGTTGGTTCATCATTTGCTACTTGTAATTCATAACTAAACTTTGGAAGCTATTTCTGCAGGAAGCGTTTTTCCTACACAATTCAGTATGGAGAAATTCATACCTTCTAAACTAGTGACCCAAATCTAATAATTTTGTGTGTATGTTCTCCAATGCCATTTAGATGAAATGATGCATGGCCAAGTTCCTATCTTTGTAAAAAGTATTTTTTTTTTTTTTTTTTTTTTTTTATATAAAAATGTTAAAAGTTAAAAATTTATAACCTCCATGAAAAACACAGGTTCAAAGTGGTGATGCATCATTTCATTGCTTGTCTGCATAACTTCAAATAACACTTTACAAAACTTGAATATCTCAATTGGTTCTCATGTAATCGTTTTTCCGGAGTGCATTGTTGTAATAACCACAACAATGTCAATACAAATAAAAATGTAAGTATAAAAAAAAACTGCAATAACTTTAGGTTAGTGTTTGGTGCGTTCAACAAGTTTCAGTTAAATTGTTGCCATAGAACAGAAGTTAAGATTTTCAGTGTTGTCCCCTCTTAATTAATCAAAGCGATATAAGGCTTTACTACAATAGTTTTTGCGGCCTAGCAAATTGTCTCTTGGTTTAAAAGGCCATGGACTTACCTTTATTAAGTAATCAAAGCGATATTAGGCTTTACTACATTAGTTTTTGCGGCCTAGCAAATTGTTACTTGGTTTAAAAGGCCATGGACTGACCTTTATTAATTAATCAAAGCGATATTAGGCTTTACTACAATAGTTTTTGCAACCTAGCAAATTGTTTCTTGGTTTAAAAGGCCATGGACTGACCTTTAATAATTAATCAAAGCGATAGTAGGCTTTACTACACTAGTTTTTGCGGCCTAGCAAATTGTTTCTTGGTTTAAAAGGCCATGGATTGACCTTAATTAATTAATTAAAGTGATATATGGCTTTGCTACAATAGTTTTTGCGGCCTAGCAAATTGTTTCTTGGTTTAAAAGGCCATGGATTGCCCTTTATTAATTAATTAAAGTGATATTAGGCTTTGCTACAAGTTTTCGCGGCCTAGCAAATTGTTTCTTGGTTTAAAAGGCCATGGATTGACGCTCGTCCCGTGTTCAAATAAACCGCACGTTTAGATCCAAAATGGCGTTCCTATGTTGTAAGCGTATTGGATGACCTTACTTGGCCATCGGCCTGTGGCGCTAGTAGCGAAGCCTAGCGGCAATCCTGTATTTTTCTTCAAGATGAGCGATTACCAACGTAGAGCAGTTGTCAAAGCGATGATGCTATTAAAAATGATGCAGACTAATGCCAAGGCATTTAAAAGGCTAGCACAAGCTAGAAAGACAAGGCGCCAACGTCGAATTGCGTTACTTTTAGCCCTACTAGCTTGTGTAGCCAATGTAAGTCTACACACCAATTTTTATTGTAGATCGCATGAACGTCTTTTAATTATAGGCCCAATCTTATAGGCCCAAAAATGTAGGCCAATCCCATCACATTGAAAAAACAGTGGTAACTACTGTCAGATGGAGTTCGTTAGCCCAATAGTGGGATTTATTATAGGTAGGGACTACACCACAACGAAAGAACACCTTTGTGTGAGTCAGGAGTATTTTTAATTTTGTGTGCCAAGTTGAAGGCAAACAAACCGAAGAACCACGGATGGGCACCCGAATTTGAAGTTGGCAAGTTTTAGATCTGGGGCCTATTTGCGTCTGCCTCATTAATTGATTGATTTTTAACAAAACATGTATTTTTTTCTAGTCAATGGTATTCCTATACTGGCTGGCCACTGGCACTTGTTTCAGAGTGGTTGAACATTGCTTCCACCTAGCAAGGTCGACCACACATATGATTTGTGCCAATGTGATAAACGACATGCTAAACCTGGTAAACCAGATAATTAGGCTTCCTGCCGAGGAGGAAATGCACCTCATCGGCAGAGGGTTCGAGGAGCTGACAGGAAGCCCAGTTTTCGGTAGAGCTGTTGGAGCCATCGATGGGTGCCAGGTTCGCACACTGGTCCCAACAGCGCTACACGACCAGTACATCAATCGCAAATTATACTACTCTACGAATTTGCAAAGTGTGGTAGACCACAGGGTATTCTTCATAGACATAAATGCTGGGTTCCCTGGCTCCGCCACGACATGAGAGTTCTGCGTCACAGCCACATTTGGAGGACGGCTACTTATCCACCAGAAGGTTTCTTCATTCTGCGCCATGGGGGCTACCAAACCCGGCTGCATCCCGTCTGTATGGTCACTCCCTTCAGAGCCCCCCTTACTAGTTCTTCCTATCCTCATATGTGGACACACGCATTAGTTCGTCCTCTTGCGAAATAAGTAAAGCCTGAAACGGCAGGAGACTACAGACCAATTAGCATATTACCAGCACTATCAAAAGTTCTCCAATACATCGTTCATACCTTAGTATCTGAATACCTGACACAAAACGACATTTAAGACCAACATCAATCAGGGTTTCGGGTCAACCACAGCACATGTACAGCTCTTATAAAAGTTACTGACGACATTAGATCTCAAATGGACCATAGACAACTGACTATAATAACATTACTCGACTTCAGCAAGGCCTTTGACTCGGTCAATATAGATATACTAATTGCAAAACTGAAAACCATAAAATTTTCTGTGCCGGTGATACAATGGTTCGAGTCATACCTTCGTGATCGTAAGCAAAGTACAATATCACTCGATTGTCAATCTCAATGGCAGACATTAAGAGCTGGTGTCCCTCAAGGAAGTGTCCGAACAGAAGACCTAGCCATCCGTCTTCAACGTGCCCAAAACTCGTGCGTTAGGTTTATCTTAGGAATAAGAAAATATGACCACATTACTCCTGGCTTCAAACAGTTATCCTGGATCCGCTTAAAAGACCGCCGTAACCTTCATTCTGTTTGTCTTACCCACCATATTCTCTCTACTTCTTCACCTAGTTATCTCGCGTCAAACTTCCATTATCTTCATTCAAATCACTCTTTCAACACTAGATCAAGATCCAGCACTATACTAGCTTTACCTATCCACAGAACTAATATTTTGGATAATTCCTTCAAAATACATGCTATACGCACCTGGAATGCTCTACCTGCAGAGATAAGAGATGTTTATCATGACAATTTAGGGTTATTCCGATTAAACACTCACAATCACTTTTTTAATAAAAATCAACACATCAATTAAATACCAATTATGGCAGAATGTACTCGTTGGTAGTTGTAATGTGACCATGCTTCCCTTAATAATGTCAATGGAAAATAAATAGAGTGAATGGTATGGATGAATGAGACGTTGATGATTGATGATTGATTAATGGGGCTTAACGTCTCATATTTATGCAACGATGGCTAATCGAGACGATGAGCGGGTGATAATGAAGATGAGAAAGATGATAATGAAGAATAAAGCCACATCCGAATCAGATCCATTGTACGTCGCGTGAGTCGTCATACGGGAGTCCAGCAAGGGAGGGCAGGGCCAAATGGGAGGAGAAATATTCAATGGGACAGTGGGGGGAAAGGGGATCGGGGTGTGGACTGCACTTCGTCTGACTTCTCCTCCTCGACCAGTCCGGCTTGGGTGGCCCTACCAGAAGCATACGCTTCCGCCGGCATAGCTCTCGGGATCAACAAAGCACGCAAACCTGCCCACCACGATAAGGTGGCAGTCCCTGGGCAGGTAATGAGACGTTGATTTTTGTTAGTGTATAAGTTGAAAGTTTTAAGTTAATCATATTTATTTGTAATCGTCGGATTGTCTATCAATTTGTACTTAATTAATTAAGTAAATAATTTGTATTTCTACTTAGTAAAAGGAGGTTGGATGTAAGAGAAGGCCCAACTGGCCTTAATCCCGCCTTCAATTAAGACCATTATCTATCTATCTGCTGACCAGAGCAATTTCAACCACCATCACAGTAAAGCTCGACGTGTGATTGAAAGGGCTTTTGGTTTGATTGATTAATGGGGCTTAACATCTCATATTTTCGCAACTTTGGCCAATCGAGACGATGAGCGGGTGATAATGAAGATGAGAAAGATAGGGCTTTTGGGATGATGCAGGTAAGGTTGAGGGCGATCTACACCAATGCTCAGGGGTGAAACCTAAAACAGCAGTTAGTCATCACCGCTTGTGCAGTGATGCACAACATTTGTTTGACAGCAGGGGATGTGTTACGGGTTCAATTCACCGGCAGCCACCAAGAGAAAATGCACAGATCAATCAAGTGGAAGGTGTAGCCTTCCGCAATCTACTGCTAAACCTACATACGAGTACGATGTACCGAAACAAGGAACAAGAGGGCATCGTTTGATTGATTGGTATTGGGCTCAACGTCTTATATTTTTGCAACTTGGCTTGGCTAATCAAGACGATGAGTGGATAAATTTGTGATTATTTGGGCTTAACGTCTCATATTTTTTGCAACGAGGCTAATCGAGACAATGTGTGGGTGATATATGAAGATGAAATAGGGGGCTGTTGGAGGAAAGGGGACAATAGGAGGGCGGGGTAGAAAGGGGAAGGGGGAGGAAAGGGGAAGGGGGTGTGGACTGCATTTCGTCTGACTTCTCCTCCTCGACCAGTCCGGCTTGGGTGGCCCTACCAGAAGCATACGCTTCCGCCGGCATAGCTCTCGGGATCAACAAAGCACGCAAACCTGCCCACCACGATAAGGTGGCAGTCCCTGGGCAGGTTTAAATACAGGTACGCACTTTGGTGACACATACAAAAGGAGGCCTCATGCAGCTGTTAGGGAGACTTAAGGCTCGTGTACATCCACTTTGCATACCCTTGCAAATTATAGAAAATGCGTTAGCCGTTCTGATCGAATGTTGATAATGTTCTTAAGTAAACGTAAACCAATCAAAGCTGACGAATTTTCCACCAATATTTATTATTTTTCAAAGTAGGGCCTACCTCTACCATTATTTGTATTAAAATCAATTCAATAATGGATGACAATGTGTAGGATACCATTATAAATTGAACATACGACGAAAAACAAGACGGCCCAGACGATGGTGGGTAAGACCAATTAACCTCACAAGAGCTGGACTAGGAGACTACCATAACCTCATTCGTGAGATAAGATTGAACGATCACGAGATGTTCCTTAAAGTCGATCCACTGTATACCCAACTATTTGTCATTGTGCTACAAATCATGTTGAATATACACTTAAATATCGTGTTAAATATTAGCGAAAAATAAAGTAGTTTCATTGACTACTTTTTTTAATATAAATATTTGATTGATTGATTGATTAATGGGGCTTAACGTCTCATATTTATGCAACGATGGCTAATCGAGACGATGAGCGGGTGATAATGAAGATGAGAAAGATGATAATGAAGAATAAAGCCACATCCGAATCAGATCCATTGTACGTCGCGTGAGTCGTCATACGGGAGTCCAGCAAGGGAGGGCAGGGCCAAGTGGGAGGAGAAATATTCAATGGGACAGTGGGGGGGAAAGGGGATTGGGGTGTGGACTGCACTCCGTCTGACTTCTCCTCCTCGACCAGTCCGGCTTGGGTGGCCCTACCAGAAGCATACGCTTCCGCCGGCATAGCTCTCGGGATCAACAAAGCACGCAAACCTGCCCACCACGATAAGGTGGCAGTCCCTGGGCAAGAAGGCACAGTTAGAAACGGGAATATATCTGATTACGGTACGTGAGGCCTAGCCTAGGCCACCTTTATTTAGAGGTCTAGGCCTATATTGCCTACAATGATCCGAAATGAAATTCGTGTATTGAACGTCCGTAAAGGCAAGCATTTTCCCCAATGTAGATGCTAAGTATAGTATGCCAGGAGGCATCTGTATAATATGAAAGAAAATATGCCAAGCCCTAAGGCCACTCAAGGACGTTTAGTGATCATTTGACATGTGCAAGGCCTAGGCCTACCATTTATGTAGCCCCCCTACACGCATTTGAAATAATTTACATCCATTGCATGCCTTCACATGTCCTAGATGGACTTAAGTTACTTGAGATCACTTTGTCAGGTAAACAATTGCACAAACAACATAATACGATACAAAATATACAATCCTATCATTTTCTTTTATCGTAATAAAACGTCCTCCGCTTCGTATTCCGTATTTTTTCGACGCCATTTTCACCATCTGACAATAACAATGTCTTTGCAGCGTTGCCAAGTATATTGGAGGCTGGCAATACTTTGTCAACGAATATTAAAAACGAGTTTTTTGTTTCGTTGGCTTTGTAAATCAATTAAGATTTGTATCCATTATATAAGTATATAATTTGTGAATGTGTTGTGGTGTAATTAAAGCCAAAAGCGAGATAAGAAGTTGACTACTATTTGGAGTTTTGATGAACTAATTTCGTTTTAAGGGATTGGCTATTCTGCAGTCAAACTAGTGTCTAGAATCATGCCATTATAAATAACTGCATTTTCGTGTAAATACTGGATTTTAAAAGAGTATTCTTACTTGATTACTGAATATATTTTACATTTTATAGTAATTTAATATAATAATTGTCAAAGAAATAGTATTTTGTGATTTTAAATAAATATTAACATCATTGCTTGAAACTGGTAGTTTGATCAATGGAACGACTTTAACGTCTCATATTTATGCAACGATGGCTAATCAAGACGATGAGCGGGTGATAATGAAGATGAGAAAGATGATAATGAAGAATAAAGCCACATCCTAATCAGATCCATTGTACGTCGCGTGAGTCGTCATACGGAAGTCCAGCAAGAGAGGGCAGGGCCAAGTGGGAGGAGAAATATTCCATGGAACAGTGGGGGGGGAAGGGGATTGGGGTGTGGACTGCACTTCGTCTGACTTCTCCTCCTCGACCAGTCCGGCTTGGGTGGCTCTACCAGAAGCATACGCTTCCGCCGGCATAGCTCTTGGGATCAACAAAGCACGCAAACCTGCCCACCACGATAAGGTGACAGTCCCTGGGCAGGCGCAATGTTCCTGATTGATTGATATTTGGGCTTAACGTCTCATATTTTTGCAACGAGGCTAATCGAGACAATGAGTGGGTGATATATGAAGATGAAATAGGGGGCTATTTGGAGGCAAGGTTCCTGATGTAGCTAAAGTTTCGCTAGCCGAAGATGCTATATCATTTATGGCACTGGATATGCGCCCCCTGTCAACCCTGGAGGGTGAAGGGTTTAAGGTAAGAATTGCAATTTACTACCATTTCACTGTTAGCGAAAAAAAAGGAAAAATATCCTGTTAGGTAGCCAATAAAATGATCTTCTAAAATAACTTACTGGTGGTAAGTAAAGATATAACCATATTTAGCGAAAAACAGAAATTGGCGGCCATCTTGGAAAATTTGGGAAAATTTGCCTACAAATAAAGCAACATTGTAGAGGAAAAAAATAGAGGAATGCAAAAATTATTGGAAATTTGATTTCCATGAAAAAATGTTTCATTAATAATATTAAACAAACATTTATTTCAAACAAGAACTTGGTCAAAAGCTAGGCCTTTGTCTATATTAAAAAGTTAAAAATTAAAAAATAATTTCGACTGTTCATTTATGTCTGTGCCAGGCTGTACAGAAAAATCATCATCCTGGAAATCATGTTCTAGTGGATAAGATTGCCATACAGTCGTTTTTCCACTTTAGGCCTAGGCCTAGGCCTAGGCCTTATCAATAGTCTAGGACTAGGTCTAGGCCTAATCTGAGGTTGGCTTGCTCTACCCTAGCTAGGGCCTGGGGGGTGAGTCTCGACTTCCTCGCGGAAACGAAACTTTCGACAGGCTGAAATCTATTCTTGACCAATCGGAACCATGTGGCGTGTTTTAAGTATTTTCCGTGCATCATCCAGGTGGCGGTGGGTATTGTCATTAGAGCATTATCATTTGTTCTGATAAACATGTCAAACGGGCACGACGTTAACAATAAGTAAGCTAATACTTTATTACAACACATTATATTAGGTTCCATACATTATAAAGACTAGGCTGTAGTACTATGTTACTAATGTAGGCCTAATTATGTAGGCCTAGGCTTATTGTAGCCTAGTAATGGCCTAGACTAAAAGAGTTGGGCCTAGGCCTAGGCTAGGAATACACCACGTGATGAATTGACGTCACTTTCGTCTGTAGGATGTAATTCCGACAGCCAAATTGCAGATGGAATTACTGTCCACAGTCGAAAGTGACGTCAGAAGATCACGTGGTTTAAGTCTAGTCTAGGTCTAGGCCCAACTCTTTTAGTTTAGGCCATTGCTAGGCTACAATAAGCCTAGGCCTACATTAATAGGCCTACATTAGTAACGTAGTACTACAGCCTAGTCTATATAATGTATGGAACCTAATATAATGTGTTGTAATAAAGTATTAGCTTACTTATTGTTAACGTCGTGCCCGTTTGACATGTTTATCAGAACAAATGATATTGCTTTAATGACAATACCCACTGCCTCCTGGATGATGCACTGATTCACCGCTAGCAGACTGTGGAAAATACTTAAAACACGCCACATGGTTCCGATTGGTCAAGAATAGATTTCAGCCTGTCGAAAGTTTCGTTTCCGCGCGGAAGTCGAGACTCACCCCCCTGGGCCTAGCCTATTGCTTGTGGAACATCATATGACTGGTCCAAATCTATAACTAGGTCTAATTAGGTAATGGGTAGGCCTACATAAGCTTGGAAATCATCTTTCTTTAGCCTAGGCATAGGCCTGCATCCATTTGATATAACCTTACTTTATAGTGCCGGATTTTTCCACTTTAGGCCTAGGCCTAGGTTTAAGTTAGACCTAAGCCTAGGCCTAAAGTGGATATTATAATTACTTATATCTAGGCCTAGGTCTGCATCCACTTGGAGGGTAGTAGGCCTTAATCCATGTCCTGATTATCATAGCCCTATTTCATATTCATATTCACCTTCAATAAATCCATCTCACCCTCGCCTAACTCGTTTTATTTACGTAAAACAACCAACACCAGTGAACACGATCCCGTGAAATGTAATGGCGTTTTCCAATAGTGTGCACTGGTGCATCTATTGTTGTGCATTGTTGTCTTAATTGTTGAAGGCGAACCTAGGGCGGTCCAATGCAGCCATCAGAAAACGCCACAAATGTGAAATTAGGTTAAATGTGATCTTGCGGAAGCAAAAGACGGAAGGCGGGTCATTTTACCATTTTTCTCCTTCCGGTAAACAGAAGGTTCTCAAATTTCAAGCACTTGATGTGAAAACAACCCGTGCTACCTAGCGTGAAATATTTCAAGTATGCGTACTTGGAATAGTTTCAACGGTAATATACGGGTCTCTTCTATCGAGCGTATCTCTTCCGTTCATGACACACAGTGCGGTGCGCTTGGACGGCAGAGATACTTCCACACAAAAATGCGCTTAAAGACTAAAAAAAAGATTAGAATAGAATACAAGTTATTTATTTGAGTTCTATTTACATTCTAAAGAAAGTGAGGTAAAGATAGAAAGTAAATTAGTCTACTCTGCGTTAGGATAATTGCTGTCAAATTCAAATTGACATGTGTGTTATTATTAACTTCAGTGCTTCCAATAATTGCGCTTTTCACTGTAATTTAAAAAATGTACGGTTTTGAGAATTTGAAAAAATGTGATGTCTGCTTAAAAATGCCAAGATTTTATTTTAAATAATTCATTATTTTAGAAGAGCTATTCAAATTTTAAACAACAAACGGGTGTTGCCACAATATCTTCCCTCTTGGGGTGGGGGGAAGTGCTTTCTCAATTTAATTTTATATTCCTGTAAGTAACATGTCGGGCCTGCTGGCAATGAGGAGCTGTGTTACTACATAGCGTTATTTTAATTTCAGATATTTGCACAATCCCTGGTAAATATTGGTGCAACGTATGGCCAAGTGAGCGTAAGTGAAGTACTCCAAAGCAGAAAAACCCTAACCGAAAAATACCTTCCTCGAAAATATGCAAAAATGGAAGAAAAAGTAAAGGAAACCATTTCAAAACACGCCCGCACAGCTGGGATATCTTTTACTACGGACATCTGGACTGACGAGAACCGACAGATCTCATATGTGGCAGTCACCGCTCACCAGATCGTCGAAGGCCCATTGAAGAGTTACTTTTTGGCATGTACACCGATACATGAAACTAAAACTGCCATTAACATCAGAAGCGCAGTTTTCAAAATCATCGAACCATTTTTGGGTATCGACATCAACTCCAACGACGACGAACTTCAAGATTTAACTTACTTCCTCAGCACCAACAATGTTGCTATGGTGACTGATAATGGGGCAAATGTCATTGCGGCATTCAAAAATTAAGATCTCGCACAAATATCCTGTGCAGGGCACAATTTAAATTTAGTTTGGGAGGTGTTCAATAAAACCCTTAGCGAGGTTGTGGACGAACACGATGAAGATATAGGTGAACTTAGCATTGATCATCTAAAATCGTTGATTGACAATGCCAAAGACTTGGTTGCGTATTTTAAGAGAAGTGGACTGAACTCGAAACTACAAACCACGTTAAAGCAGTCTGTATCCACTCGGTGGAATTCCAACTATTCCATACTGCAGTCAATTGAGTGTAATTACGACGCACTGCTGGATATCTTGAGTGGAACTCATGAGTTATACAGAATAATTCAAATCGAACGGGAGCTCCTAAATCGAGGCCACGAGCTTTTTAAGCCACTCTATCAAGCAACAGTGGCTTTATCTTCCGAAAAGGAGCCGACATTATCGTTTTTATACCCCTGGTTGGTCAAATTGCAACGCGTATTTGCACCAAACGATGATGACATTGACAACAGAGTTATTAAGGCCGCTCGCGAACTACTTCGGAAAGGAGTTGAGTCGAAATACAAAATCAACGATCTACACTTGGTGAGCGATACAAATTTAAATATTAGTAATACATTTGTATGCAGGCTACTTTTTGGCATGTTCTTGGTATTCCTTATCAGTATCTGTATAAATGTAGGTGTAGCTATATTATAAGTTTAAAATTGAAATTGTAGGTAGTATGGCCACTATATTATTGACTGCGTCACGTAGAAATTATGAAACATAAATAAACTGTCTGGTGTGAGTTGTGTAGGTAGATACACATATTAACTTCCTACCCTTGTATTAATGCCATTATCATAATTGGAATCGCGGGTTAGTGAACAGGTTATTAGTTCAATACAATAGCCAAACGGACATATTGTGTTCGAGTTTCGATTCGGTCAAACAGTTAAATTACACACTTCAGTCGAAATCGAAATTTGTTAGTATGGTATTTGCTGTGAATGTTTGTAAAGTTGTATTACAAACTATGGATAGAAGTGTCGGCGTTTGTCTTGTACTTTGTATTAATCATCAACTATTGCTTGTCGAAACAGATAGCTGTTGTCCTCGATTCCCGCATGAAGTCTTTGCCAATGATCAGTGCTCAAGAATAAAAGAATACGATTTACGATCTCGTCAAGCAACAGATGAGAAGGATACCGTTCGACCAACAGACACCCCCGGCTGATGCTGGTGACGTTGTCGACGTTACTCGAGCACCGAGCCAACCGACTGCCGCGACTGCAAGTGCGAGTAGTTCATCGAGCAGTACACCAGCTCAGCCGTCGAAGAGAGCTAAACTTGATCATATGGACTCCTTAGACGATGACTTTTTCGACTGCGCTTACCCATCGGCCCAGCCAGAAGACCCACCAGTCCCAGGTGTGGAACAAGAACTAGCATCGTATCTGCAATCAGCGAGGGTCGCAAAGGACATCGATATCATTTCATACTGGTGGCAACACCAAAACGATTTCCCGCGGCTCTACAAATTGTCGGCATTCATTTTGGCTATTCCTGCGACAAGTACCTCGAGTGAAAGAGTGTTTTCCTTCAGCGGTCACACACTGCAAAAGAGGCGCAGTAGGCCGAGTCCCAAAAATGTCAACGCTCTACTCTTCATCAAAGGGAATTCCAAGAGCTGTCGTTGAGTAACAGTTGTGAAAGTCGGAAGCTGGCTGCTCGTTGTTCATTTTTCAATTATATGCTGGTATTTTACTTTTTTCGCTTTTTATTGGATTTTTGTATTGTATTGATTGATTTTGTTGTATTTTACCTGTCACAAGTTTTGACAGCTCGGTAATCATGGGTTGTGGCATCCCTACCTTTTTTAGTCTTGAGCCTATGATAGAACAGGTTTTGTAGTAAGTCTACGGTATCAAAATGCACCTTATTCTATGTAGAGTATTTTTAACTATGTATCTACATAATTATGTTTTAAATTCTTACAGCAATATGTCAAATAATGAGTTAATGGGGTATTATGACGTAAGTAACAGAATGAGGGATGCAATGACGCATCGATACGTCGGGATGGAGGGGGTAAGTTCAAACCCTCATTATGTTTCTCACGTGATAATATTCCAATAACTCATTATTAAGCGAGCGAAGCGAGCGTCTCCATTTGACTTTTATGGCACTTCGTTATGTTTTTTTTGTTTGTTTTTTTGGTTTGTATCTTTTTTGTTTTTAGTTTTGTTTTTATGTCTGTCGATAGCGGTCGAACGGAAAGTCCGATCAACTTGAAATTTGGACCATCCACAAGCCTCAATGTGGATTCAAGGTGTATAGTTTTGAGGCAAAATCGTTTGAAAAGTTACAAAGCTACACCATAGTTACTGTAAAATATTTTTCTGAAACAAAATGGCGGCAAAATGTGAGATAGCCATATTTTTTTTAAAGATTTTTCCGGTCACGAATATGGTCATTTTATGGCGATATGATAAATATTGGCAAAGTTACACAAAAGCTACTTGAAAATATTTTTCTCAAACGCAGTAACGGCAAAATGTGAGGTGGCTATATTAAAGTAAATTTTCGTCTGGTTACGAATATACTAATTTAAATGCGATTTAATACGTATTAGAGGCAGAAACTACATTTCTATTGCTGTCAATAAGTGTTAGTAACGGTGGTGGACCGTGTTGAAAACATGACAACGAAAATTCTACGCAACGCACATTGCACTGCATTCAACAATGTCGGAAAGTATAATAGCCATGGAAATTAGAACAATTTTTGCAATGCGCAGTCTTGAGCAAAGTTCGTAGATAAGGACGCGTTCGCTTATCAACGCGTCATACAGAGCGTTTTTCTAGTAGATAGATAACACAAACCCTTATGGTTCGATGTATTTCTCAGTGTTTTCATTTTGTATACAACATGTGGTCACATTGTTATTTTATTACTCATGAGAAAAATTACCTTATTTCAATTTTTGTTTTATTAAATAATAAACAGACTAGGCCTACATTGCTTTGCTGTATGTATCCACAATTAGTTTAGATCAAACATTCATAGTTCGTTTTATTTCTTGATTTGAATTGTTGCTTTGTATCCAACATGTGAAGTCATGTTTTTGTATTGTTACTGTAATAATTGTATTATATGTTTTATCACTCGCCTATTTGAAATGGTGTAGTAGTATGTAGTGTAAAATGGTGTAGTGTAGTGAAATGGTCTATACACTCACAATATGGTTGCTACTTGAAATATAGGTATAGCAATGGACGCAATCGTGCTTTGTCGAACGGAAAGAATTGTTTTTCATTTTGCATGTGTCTGCACTTTGCAGGTATGGTTCAATAAAATAAATAAGTACGCTGATTACTGACCATCAGTTATTAATCTACATGTTCTTAGATGTATTTGCTCCCTTTGGATGGTCATTTCCAAATTCCAACTTTGATAAATATTTGTCAGTGTGTATGATGCCATCGCCACAGTGTTGGCTGTAGGGGTAGGGAATAGGAGAATGTTGTGTGTGTGCGTGTGCGTTAGCGTGTGCGTGTGTGCGGGGGTGACTGTGTGTGGGTGGGTGGACTGTGGAGAACTCCAAAAACACTGCTTACCGTTGCTTAGATAACTAAACAGTAAACAGCTCTATATTCAATGTTATGGAATTATTTATTTTTTAATTATAAAAACATTATTAAATACTGATATCCAGGCCCAAAATGCTGGCCAGGGAAGCCAGAAGCCCGACCCGGCCCGAAAGCCCGACTCGGCCCGAAAGCCCGAACCGGCCCGAAAGCCCGAAAGCCTGGCCCGACCCGGCCAGAACTTTCAATGCTTCGATCCGATCCCGGCCCGAAGCCCGAAGCTAACTTATAAAACCCGGCCCGGGCTTTCGGGCCGTTCGGGCCAAAATTCCCATCTCTAGTTTCAAACTCTCCGAGTATGGAGATGTAACACAAAATCATAACCACCATTTGTCACCTATAGAGAATCGTTTGTGAAGGACAATGACAGGCCTTTTACAGAACGGGTGAAAGAGACTGCCCAGCCGCTGCCTCTCACAGTTACACCATCACATTTGATTTGATATTTGGGCTGAACGTCTCATATTTTTCCAACGAGGCTAATCGAGACAATGAGTGGGTAATATATGCAGATGAAATAGGGGCTGTTTGGAAGGAAGGGACAAGTGGGAGGGCGGGGAGGAAAGGAGAAGGAGGAGGTTGTGGCCTGCATTTTGTCTGACTTCTCCTACTCGACCTGTCCGGCCGGGGTGGCCCTACCAGAAGCATACGCTTCCGCCGGCATAGCTCCAGGAATCATCAATGCGCACAAACCTGCATGGGCAGGTACGTCATCACAGAAAGACTCAATTTTGACCCTGCTATTAAAAAAATTCTTCCATGTTCTCCAACAGACCTGGGAGGGGTAGCAATTACATTCATGAGTTGGAGATGACGAATACAGACCTCTACCCAAAAATCGTTTTCCATCCCATACTCCAAACCACAAGCAGTAGACGAACAAATGCTCGCCTGGGATATCATAGAACCTGCCCCATCTGCTTACACTAACCCACTAGTCTTTGTTGTCAAGTCGAATGGAAAGGTTCGTCCTTGCCTTGACGCCCGATTACTAAATTCAAGACTTGCGCCACAAAACGACTCACCCCAGCCTATTCAAGAGCTTCTACAAAGATGTCACGCTAAAAATGTTGTACTTTTAAATTGTTAAGTTTGTAGTAGCAAAAACAAAATAACATCTCTGCCTCGTGCTGCCTCTAGTGGCTAATGATGTAAACACCTTGCTGGAGTTGGTCTGGAAAAAAACCCTCAACAAGATACACGTACGTGCTGACTGTTTTCCCCGAAGTTCCTAACCACTCAAGCAAAGAAGTAGTAAAACAACAGGTTATAGGCCCAGGACCGCTAGAGGCACTAAGGAGATAATTGATATTTGGGCTTAACGTCTTATGATTGATATTTGGGCTTAACGTCTCATATTTCTGCAACTTGGCTAATCGAGACAATGAGTGGGTGATATATGAAGATGAAATATGGGGCTGTTTGGAGGAAAGGGGCAAGTAGGAGGGCGCGTGAGGAAAGGGTAAAGGGGAGGAAAGGGGATTGGGGTTTTAGACTGCACTTCGTCTGACTTCTCCTCCTCGACCAGTCCGGCTAGGGTGGCCCTACCAGAAGCATACGCTTCCGCCGGCATAGCTCCAGGAATCATCAAAGCGCACAAACCTGCCCACCACGATAAGGTAGCAGTCCCTAGGCAGGGCACTAAGGAGAAGAATCACCGCAAAAATCCGGTCACGTTTTGGAGATACGGGAGACCAACTGGACAAGTAGGCCTGGACACGTGCGCGAAGTGAGGTTAAGATAGTCAAGATGTTGCCATCGAGAGAAGACAATCATCACTACGTTCCACGACTTAACAGAAACAACTTCTCAGCATGGAAGGCAAGAATAAAAGCAGAAATGCTGAAACAAGAATGCTGGGAAGCGGATATCGGGTACAACGACGAGCCCGACTATGTCCCCACCGCCGCCGAGGTGAGGGCAAGGCAATAGAAAAACTATACTACTAACTACTACTAACTACTAAAATACACTGGAGACGACATAATGAACGACATTCTCGACATCGAGATTGCGTCGGGGGCGTGAAAGACTTTAGAGGAACAACGCCACCAGAACAGTGAGTATGGCGGCATGCTCAAACTAAGGGAGCTCGCCACGATGGTGAAGGGCGAGAAGAGCGTTATAGACTACGTTAACCAGATGGTAAATATGAACAGGATGCTACAGATGAGCGAGCTGCAGATATAGACGGAGAGCCAGCAACATAAAAGCTCCCCTCATAAGGTACATATGTTTTGACTTTTGAAATAGGAGCGGAAAAAACTACTCTACTAACAAAACGCGCGTCTTACTCCTCAACGTGGGGGCTTTTAGGCCCCACAGGGGGCCAAAAAAGCCGAAAAAAGGCCCAAGGTTCCCCTCATAAGGTACATGGATGGAGTAAACGCCATTTTGTAGAGATAAGTGGCCCAAATAGGAATTCGAAGAGTAAGACGGGATATTAGGGGGCGTTTACCGATCAGACGCCATTTTACCCAAAAAGGGCCATTTTTTATTTTCGCACATGCATGCGCTTAAACACTCAAAACATATCCGGAAATGTGTCGAGACGTAGAAAAACATACATTTTAAAGAAATTTTGGGTTATTGTCCTCGCCAGACGCCCTCAAAAGGGGCCCAAAAAGGCCAAGGTTCCCCTCATAAGGTACATGAATGGAGTAAACGCCATTTTGTAGAGATAAGTGTCCCAAATAGGATTTCGAAGAGTAAGACGGGATATTAGGGGGCGTTTACCGATCAGACGCCATTTTACCCAATTGGGCCATTTTTTATTTTCGCACATGCATGCGCTTAAACACTCAAAACATATCCGGAAATGTCTCGAGACGTAGAAAACATACATTTTAAAGAAATTTTGGGTTATTGTCCTCGCCAGACGCCCTCAAAAGGGGCCCAAAAAGGCCAAGGTTCCCCTCATAAGGTACATGAATAGAGTAAACGCCAATTTGTAGAGATAAGTGTCCCAAATAGGAATTCGAAGAGTAAGACGGGATATTAGGGGGCGTTTACCGATCAGACGCCATTTTACCCAAAAAGGTCCACTTTTTATTTTCACACATGCACGCACTTAAGACCCGAAACATATCCTTAAATCCCGACATTAATAATAATAAATACTGGTATATTAAAGTTAGGGGTGGGCGGAGCTTCAAAACTATCGCATCCGGATCGAGGCTGTGGGGGGGGGGGGGGGGGCTGGCGAGGACATCACACAATATCTTAGAAATGTATTCACCTCTAGGGGCATTTAAGGATATGTTTTGGGTGTTAAAGCGCGTGCACGTGTGAAAATAAAAAGTGGCCCTTTTTGGACAAAATGGCGTCTGATCGGTAAACGCCCCCTAATATCCCGTCTTACTCTTCAAATTCGTATTTGGGACACTTATCTCTACAAAATGGCGTTTACTCCATTCATGTACCTTATGAGGGGAACCTTGGCCTTTTTGGGCCGCTTTTGAGGGCGTCTGGCGAGGACAATAACCCAAAATTTCTTTAAAATGTATGTTTTTCTACGTCTTGAGACATTTCCGGATATGATTTGAGTATTTAAGCGCATGCATGTGCGAAAACAAAAAATGGCCCTTTTTAGGTAAAATGGCGTCTGATCGGTAAACGCCCCCTAATATCCCGTCTTACTCTTCGAATTCCTATTTGGGACACTTATCTCTACAAAATGGCGTTTACTCCATCCATGTACCTTATGAGGGGAACCTTGGGCCTTTTTTCGGCTTTTTTGGCCCCCTGTGGGGCCTAAAAGCCCCCACGTTGAGGAGTAAGACGCGCGTTTTGTTAGTAGAGTAGTATTTCCGCTCCTATTCCAATAGTCAAAACATATGTACCTTATGAGGGGAGCTTTTATGTTGCTGGCTCTTGGACTAATAGGAGACTGGCAGCTAGCCTATCTTTGTTTATCTAGACTCCCGCCAGAATATGAGGTTACCGTTAAAACCCTATGTGCGCAACCGGACAAGGTGAAGATATCCACGATCAAGCAGATCTTGATCGAGTGCGAAAAGGAGATCGCAGCAGAGTCTACAAGTTCTCACTTGGCACTCAAGGCAAACAAGGCCAACGAGAGACAGCGACCTCAGAGAAGCCACAATGAAATAGAAAGAAGAGAAATCTGGTGCTGGAGAGAAAGGGAAAGACAAAGAATGAAAGTACAAGTTCTTCTGTTATGCCTGTGGAGGCGATCGTGGGATGGAGGGATGGAGGGGGAGCGAGGGCAAGGGGGGAGGGGGGAAGATTCACTTACTATATCCAATAGAGATCAAGGGAATCACAGGGAAAATGGGTGCCAGGAAGGCGCCAGGGCAGGATGGGTTAATGAGTAGGTTTTTCAAGATTGGGCGGAGGTCATTGTCAGATACTTGGGGGATATATATGTGTAGAAAATCTTTGAGTGAAGGCATCACCGGAGGGATGGAGGGAGGAGATGGTTGTACCAATACACAAGGGTGGGGATAGGGCAAAGGTGGAGAATTACAGGCCCTTCAGCCTAACTTCGGTCGGGAGTAAGATAATGGATTGTGATTATATTATAGATTGTGGCAAACTATATTAGAAGGGTATTGGAGGGAAAGGGGTAGTTTTCTGAGGCGCAGCATGGATTCAGGAGGGGGGGGGGGGGTTCATGTTAAACTCAATTGGCAGGGCTGGTACAAGACATTGGAGAGGCATTGGATAAGAGTGAGGAGGAGGACGCGGTGTTTTTGGATTTTGAAAAGGCTTTCGACAAGGTAGATCATAAACTTTGGATGAGAAAGGTGGATGAGGCGATGGAGAATAAAGGGGTGGTGAGATGGATTGGGGCCTTTTTAAGGAATAGGGTACAATTTGTGAGGGTGGGGAATAGCCATTCGGGAAGTATTAAGGTCCCCTCAGGGGAGCCATATGGATCAGTTTTGGGGCCGTTGTTGTTCATAATTTTCATAAATAATATTGGGGGGGGGGGGGGGAAGTAACATCTAAGCTAAGAATGTTCGCTGACTACTGCGTGGTGTGCAAGGTGGTTAGGAGACTTGAGGATGTTACGGAGTTACAGGTGGATTTGAAACGGATTGAGGATTGGCACGGAGGGTGAAGAGGGAGGTGAGAGAGTATACTATCATGGGGGAGAGGTTGGAATGGGTAAGGAAATATAAGTACCTTGGGGTGATGCTGTCGGAGGATATGGGGTGGTGGGAGCAGATTCAGACAGTGGTGAGAAAGGGAAATACGGCCTTGGGTATTGTGATGAGGAATTTGAAAGGAGCGAGGAATGAAGTTAAGGATTGGGCCGACAAGACTGTGGTTAGGCCGGTGCTGGAGTACGTAAGCGCTGCATGGGACCTATATAGAAAGGGGGAGGTCACAGAGGTGGAGAAGGTACAGTTAAGAGCGGCAAGGATAGTAATGGGAAGGAGGAGGTGGAGGTGGCAGGATGGGGAGAGGGTGGGAAGGGGAGGTAGGGTTTACGAAAGCGTTACAGAAATGATCAGGGAGCTGGGGTGGGAATCATTGGAGGAGAGAAGGAGGTAGGAGAGGTTATGCAACTTGTACAGGGCATCAAGGGGAATGAGAGGTTGGAAGGAAATCCAAGGCAGAATGGAGAGGGGTGGGTACTGTGCAAGACGCGATCACAAGTGGAAATTTCAAAGGGTGGGGAGGAAAACAGGTGTGGGGAAGTATTTATTTGTTGATAGGACGGTAAGGGAATGGAATGAATTGTCAAGTGAGGTGGTTGGTCAGCGGACATTGAAGGGGTTTAAAGCGAGGCTAAGGGTGGGGGGTGAGGTTAGGGGTTGGGCTAGGGCCAGGGCAATGGCTATAGGCAGCTACGTACATAAGTACCTGACAAGTGGGTCTCATCCCGGTGACACTTTTGTACCTGAAAGGGGGATTTTCCCATGCTTAAAGTACCTGACTAGAAGTAATACAATTGTACCTGACTAGTATAGTGGCTGGCTGTGGGGGTCACGGCTCTGGGCTTTTTCATATTTAAGGGAATTTACGTTTGTTTGATTTACACTTTTTACACTTTTATGGACTCACAAGTTTCAAGGGGTAATATTTAGTAAGGGGCGGGAAGGACCACTGTTTTAATTTTTAATCTCAGGACGCAATGCAAATCTTGACGCACGGCTATGGGCTGGAAGTGGGTGGCAGGGGGAAATCTCTGCCACTGGCGAGATTGATTGATTGATATTTGGGCTTAACGTCTTATATTTTTGCAACTTGCCTAATCAAGACGATGAGTGTGTGATAATGAAGATGAAATTGGGGGCTCTTTGGAGGAAAGGGGCAAGTAGGAGGGCGCGTGAAAAAAGGGGAAGGGTGAGGAAAGGGGATTGAGGTGTGGACTGCACTTCGTCTGACTTCTCCTCCTCGACCAGTCCAGCTAGGGTGGCCCTACCAGAAGCATACGCTTCCGCCGGCATAGCTCCAGGAATCATCAAAGCACGCAAACCTGCCCACCCCGATAAGGTAGCAGTCCCTGGGCAGGCTGCCACTGGCGAGGTGCGCCGCCGTAGTAGTAAGAGAAGAGTATCGAGTATCGAGTAAGATGAACTTGACGCTATGCGACACGACCAGGTGCATGCTCATCCAAGGCAGGATTCCCCTATACTTATGGGCGAAGGGCGACAAGACCGGCTGCCACGTCAGGAACAAGTGCCTGTCGAGGGCGCTTGGTTTCTACACCCTCCTGGAGAGGTGGACCGGGAGGGAGCTGCAGAAGAGCGACCTGAAGCATTTCAGGGTGTTCGGTTGCCAGGCCTGGAGGAGGATCCCGAAGGAGATGCAGAGAGGACAGCGACGTTGCTGGTGGACGCCTGTAGGAGAGGACAGCGACGACGGTGGCCGGCGCCAAGGTGCAGAAGAGGACAGCGACGATGCTGGCGGACGCCTGCAGGAGAGGACAGCGACGACGGTGGCCGGCGCCAAGGTGCAGAAGAGGACAGCGACGATGCTGGCGGACGCCTGCAGGAGAGGACAGCGACGACGCTGGCCGGCGCCAAGGTGCAGAAGAGGACAGCGACGATGCTGGCGGACGCCTGCAGGAGAGGACAGCGACGACGCTGGCCGGCGCCAAGGTGCAGAAGAGGACAGCGACGATGCTGGCGGACGCCTGCAGGAGAGGACAGCGACGACACTGGCCGGCGCCAAGGTGCAGAAGAGGACAGCGACGATGCTGGCGGACGCCTGCAGGAGAGGACACCGACGATGCTGGCCGATGACAAGGTGCAGGAGAGGACAGCGACGATGCTGGCGGACGCCTGCAGGAGAGGACAGCGACGACGGTGGCCGGCGCCAAGGTGCAGAAGAGGACAGCGACGATGCTGGCGGACGCCTGCAGGAGAGGACAGCGACGACGCTGGCCGGCGCCAAGGTGCAGAAGAGGACAGCGACGATGCTGGCCGATGACAAGGTGCAGGAGAGGACAGCGACGATGCTGGCGGACGCCTGCAGGAGAGGACAGCGACGATGCTGGCGGACGCCTGCAGGAGAGAACAGCGACTATACTGGCCGGCGCCAAGGTGCAGAAGAGGACAGCGACGATGCTGGCGGACGCCTGCAGGAGAGGACAGCGACTATACTGGCCGACGACAAGGTGCAGGAGAGGACAGCGACGATGCTGGCGGACGCCAAGGTGACGGAGAGGACAGCGACGACGCTGGCCGACGACAAGGTGCAGGAGAGGACAGCGACGATGCTGGCCGGCGCCAAGGTGCAGGAGAGGACAGCGACGATGCAGGCCGGCGCCAAGGTGCAGAAGAGGACAGCGACGATGCTGGCCGATAACAAGGTGCAGGAGAGGACAGCGACGACGCTGGCTGACGCCAAGGTGACGGAGAGGACAGCGACGACGCTGGCCGACGTCAAGGTGCCGGAGAGGACAGCGACGATGTTGGCCGACGCCAAGGTGCAGGAGAGGGGGGAGGGGAGGACGGCGCCCGTGTCCAGGGAGCGGGCCCCCAGCCTGAGGGTCCACACCGAGGAGGAGAGGAACCGGGTCCAAGGCGGTCGGAGCGAGGCAAGAGAGACAAGCCACCCTGCGGCCCTGCGTGCTGCAGGCACTGCAAGGTGACAACCAGCAGTGACCCAACCACCAGTAGCGGATTTAATGGTCAGCTCGGTCAGCGTATGCTGACCGGGCCCCGGCCACTCCAGGCCCCCTGCCCAAACACACGAGCTGAGGTCCATTCACCATAGGCATTGTCGAAGCCCATTATAGCAACTACTACCAATAAAATTATATTTCAAAAAGGACGTTTCAAAAAGAATGATTCCGTTTATAGGGCTCAATAAAGCCTCCGCCCGCGTGTTTTACGGTACACAGCGGCGGAAACAACCCCAAAGTTTAACAATGGAACTTTAATCCTGCCGCTTTACTTTGAGTCACGTTCCAACTCGCTAAAATAAATGTATAGGAAAACCTGGAAATATTTGGCAAATATGAGGGTTGATATTTACAACCCAACTGTCCATATGTCTATAGTAAAATGACAATTACTTGCTTTGAAACACCCAACCTCTTCTCTCCTCAGTCAGTCGGTTTTTGTCCAGGGTGAAACAGTCTAGTGCAACTTAGTTCGTGTGTCAACTGTGTTATTTTAATTTAATTAAAACGAAAGTAAAATGTGAGCGTGGTTATATACGTTTCAAAAATGAGTGAACAGACAAAATACAAGCATAAGAAAAGATAAGATAAGCGATAAAATAAGCGAAAAGATGAAGAGCGCGAACTTCTTGTAACTGCCAGCAACGACCCTAAACAAAGAAAATTAGGTTTTTGTGTTGACAATAATTCGCGTGTGTCAATTGGCGCTGAACATAAATTAAAACACGTCGAAAATTCGAGTGAAATTACACCCACTTTGGAAATTGAAAATCAAACAAGTGCTTCGCTTTATACAACTCTTAACAGAAAACCTCGAACCTTTTACTAACACTCCTACCGTGCTAAACAGTGACGTTCTAAACAGCGAAAAGCTCATTTCCCCTAATGATGACGATACAGTGTGTGTAGAAGTTCAAGTGGAATCACACAAACCTAGCGTAAGTGAAAGTGTAGATTTTGCGTTAAATCAAAACCATATTTCCTGCACGCAATTAAACGATAATGCACACCAATCTGGGATGTTTGAGCAAAATTTCCCTACCGATAAAGCTGTTAAATGGATCAGTTATTTCCACTGATCAGCTTGAAATTCTTCTTGTTAAAGGTCCTTCTCAACCTCTTGAAAGTGACATGCCAAATTTAACCCCAAAGACGACGGCAATCGTAGTTTTTCGTCCGCATACTATTTCAAAATAAATTCCATAAAGGAAAAAATACCTATTAAGTGGCTAGCTTATTCATTGCGAGACAATTGTGCATATTGCCATTACTGTTGGCTGTTTGGTTCAAAAGAGGCACAAAGTTCTAGTTGGGTAAAGGGTTATTCAGATTGGAAGAACTTCGCAAAATCCATAGGACTTTATGCCAGTAGCAAGATCCATTACATGTCAAGTTCCGCGATGGGAACATTTGTGGCAAATAGAAGCAAATAGAAGTGTGCGTGACTGTTTCGACTTACAAATAATTTCTGAAGAAGCTAAAAGGTGGCGCGTAGTTTTGAATATGCTCTATGACATTGTAAAAACATTAGGTTGTTTGGGGCTACCATTTAGAGGCAACCGTGAAAATCTTGACTCCGATAACTGTGGCATTTATTTGCCTATTGTTAAATTGTTATCGCGTCACAACGAAACCCTCCGATCCCACCTTAGCGCGAACATCGTATAAAATACACAAGCAAAACAATCACGGAGGAGTTGATCAGCCACATTACAAACGAAACCAGGAAACATATATTAACAGAATGCAAAGAAGCTAAGTTCCAGGGCCGGCTCAAGGCGTAAGCGACGTACGCGACCGCGTAGGGCGGCACAATTGCATAGGCGGCACTTCGGAGAAGTGACGCCTATTTGAAAAATAATTGAAGACAAGGATTGAATAGAACATTTTAAAGTTACAAGGTAATAACACATTTTTCATGACGGGTTTTAGCAAAGAGCGTGACAATAACTTATTACAAGTTGTATTGTACAACATCCCTTATATACACCTTGGAGGCTTGGAGACTGTCGGTTTATCTCTTACGGTGTCTCTCTTTGGAGTTATGCAAAGGGTTTATGTCCTGTTTTCTTCGTCTGTAAATCATTGGGAGAAATTCAAAATTCGGCTGCGCAACAATGGAGGAGCACTGACAGTTAAACCATCAATCTACTACACGATGGGATAGGAAAAAATCGAAACCGTGAAGGTGTTTTGATATGAGATAGGAGTACTTTGCGATGCTCTCATCGACTTTGGTAGTGATAAGGTACTGGAAGAAGATGCCAGATTAGAAGCAAGAAATCTCATGAAGTGCATTTCTAAGTGGGAATTTCTGTTGAGTTTAGTTGTATATGGTATGATATTTTATTTGGAATCAACGTTGCAAGTAAGCTCATGCAGTCGTCAATTGCTGAAATTCCTGAAGCACTCTCTCAGCTTACGGAAATTAAAACATTTTTGTCTAATTTTCGTGATACTGGGATAGCTTACGCTCAAATAGTTACTAAGGAATTGGCAGAACAAGTTGGCATAAATCCGGAATTCAAACTGAAGACTAATCGAACAAAACTCAAAAAGCGCATGTTCGATTATGAGCACACTGACGAAACTCCTACTGACCCCGAAGTTCGTTTCAGAAGTACTTTCTTTTTGCCACTCGTTGATACTGCCATTGTGTCAGTAAATGAGCGTTTTCAGTTGATGGAAGAACACACGATACTGTGGAGATATTTGTTTGATTATTTGGGCTTAACGTCTCATATTTTTGCAACGAGGCTAATCGAGACAATGAGTGGGTGATATATGAAGATGAAATAGGGGGCTGTTTGGAGGAAAGGGGCCAATAGGAGGGCGGGGTGGAAAGGGGAAGGGGGAGGAAAGGGGATTGGAGTGTGGACTGCACTTCGTCTGACTTCTCCTCCTCGACCAGTCCGGCTAGGGTGGCCCTACCAGAAGCATACGCTTCCGCCGGCATAGCTCCAGGAATCATTTAAGCACGCAAACCTGCCCACCACGATAAGGTAGCAGTCCCTGGGCAGGGATAGTTGTTTGACATACAGCATCTACCAGCAGCTCAAGATCTTATTAATCACTGTAAAGATCTCCAACTACAACTTTCAGCTGCAGATGGATCAAGTGATATTCATGCTGTGGAGCTTTCCAACGAACTACAAAGTCTGAGAGATATTTGTCCCAAAAGCACAAAACACCCAAAGGAAGTACTCCAATACATCCACCGATACAGCCTTGTAGACAATTTTCCAAATGCTTGGGAAGCGCTACGAATTCTATTGACCATACCACAATTTCTTCAGCGGAAAGAAGCTTTTCCAAGTTGAGGCTTATTAACCATATTTGAGGTCAAGCATGTCACAAGATAGGTTGAGCGGTCTTGCTTTACTCTAAATCGAAAACATTTTTAGCTCCAAGCTTGATCTCAATCGTGTTATCGATGACTTTGCTCACATACAGGTAAAAAAGGTAGACTTAAGCAGACCAACTCCTTCAAGCTGTTCATAAAATAACTTCCTGATGACACATAATTAGTTGTACGTGCATAGTTGTCAATCGTTTGAGTTGGGTGCCTTATACTCTTAAGCTTACATTGATAATTACTCATTTCACATAAGTTAATTTAAATAAAAATAATTGTTTTTAATAAAATAAAACATACTAACAACATAAGCTGGAATTACTCATTTAATTTACCTCCTTCCTTCGCACTAAATTTTTCATACATAAATGTGTAACGCGCGAGAGTCTGGTTCAGGAGATCGCTGGTTCAATACCCACCACTGGGAATTATATTCAAGTTTTGCCAATGTTTTCTACAGTCGTTAGGGTGGATGCTAGGGATGAGTCCGCTAAAAATTCCCCTGTTCATTCTATCTAGTTATTCCTCACAAATAGGGCATGAATTATCCCCGAGCAGGTTTTCTTAGCAAAATAATCCAAAAGCCTTTTGAAGTTTTTTTTATCTCATCTTTAAAATAGGTGATTATCAACATGCTATTTCAGAGGAAATGTATCATATTATAGGCGGCATTTTCATTTCCCGCGTACACGAGATTTTTCCCTTAAGCCGGGCCTGCTAAGTTCTACACGTTGATAGCTGACTCAACTACTGATATAAGCCATGTTGACCATATGGCTCTTATTTTAAGATATGTTGTAGTTAATTGTAAAACCAACACATCATTGATTGATATTTGGGCTTAACGTCTCATATTTGTGCAACGAGGCTAATCGAGACAATGAGTGGGTGATATATGAAGATGAAATATGGGGCTGTTTGGAGGAAAGGGGCAAGTTGGATGGAGCGTGAGG